>LDKF01000338.1:53597-73238 GCA_001026735.1 Rotylenchulus reniformis | reverse complement strand
CACCCCGATTTAACCACCAATCCATTTCTCTTCAATTCTGTTCCGATCACTTCTTTCTGCATAATAATCCGAATCCATAACTGATTGAACCCCCCCTCCCCCATCCATCCTTTGTTTTGTCTCTCGCCTTAATCATCGACTTCTCCTTCGTCTTCGTCGTCGTTCATCCCGAGAGACTGATCTGATCCGGTCAGCCACCGATCACCCGCCGATCACCCACCGATCACCACTCCGGAACCCGGCATTTTGGCGCCCCCGGTCCGAATCATCCATTCCCTTTATCTTCTTTTCCCCTTTGATGATTATCCACTCAATTTCATTCCGGCGATCGTCTATGTCATAATAATGCATTGATTTACACCAACTTTCCTTTTTTACTTCGTCTAAATCTTATCCTAACTAAAAAGAGTCTAATCTAATTTAAGAGGAGCTTGTTAATAAAATCTAATCCAATGGACCATTCATTCCTCATCTTTAAAAAAGAAATGATAATCACTTAAAAATTCCACTCTCACATTTAGCAAAGAATGGTCAGGCGCCCTCCCAGGGTTCGGCACCTCCGGCGCCGTTTGTTCTGGCTGCACCCGACCAACCAACTTCTCTGGCACATCCACCGGTCCTCCTCAATTCTCTTCTGCGTTCTGGTTTGCCTCAACATGTTGGCCGGGGTTGTTCCGTTCTCATCGGAAGAGAATAATTTGGAAGAAGAATTGAGAAAGGTAAGGGAGAGAGGAATAATGGTCAGTGAGAATACTCAAAAGAGCAGGAATATTTAAGAAAAAACTAATAAAAAACCCGGAATAAGCGAATAATTTGTTGCAAATTATAAAGTGTAGAAAAAGCGCCTTTTATAATCAATGTTTTTCCACAATATTCCCTGATCATACATAATTGCATCATAATTTAGGTAAATTAATCAAATACCAATTATAATAGCAATAATAAGCGTTGATAAACGCTTCGAACCAGCGATTTTTTGAAACGAATTCCTTATTGTAACCTACGCAGAAAAGTGCGTGAAGAGGGAAAAAGAAAATAGGAGGATAATATTAATTAGCGTAACATGTTTCCGCGTCATAAAATCGAGGAGCTAAAAAAAGAATTGCAATTTTCACGGTTTTTACGCTGATTATTCGATCCGAAAAGTATTATCTTTATGCCTTAGATAAAAATCCTTTTAATAATTGGTCGATTCTGTTCAGATTCCCATTAGAAATTCTAAAAATCAACAAAAGATACGAATAAAATTTGCAGAATGTGGTAACCAGTAGTAATAACACTGTAGAGGAAGATGAGCTGGCACGAGAGATATTGAAGCTGTTCGACTACGAAGACAACTGGATCATCAGCAGAACAGAAAGTAATAAAAAGCACGACAATTTCCCGAATGAAACTAACTGTAAGGCAAACAATGAATTGGGAAAGGCCATTGGAACGAATTATATCCCTTCAGCCAACTCGAGCGGAATTGGCCAAAATCAGCTGCAGTTCAGCACAGATTCGATGGTCGAAGTTGTGGCAGAAAATGGAACTTACAAAGTGTCGGCAGAAAATGTGACCCACAATGCCATTTCAAACGGAACTGATCAGTTTGATCAGCTGAATCAAGAAATGAATCAAACACTTGGAGGGGAGCAAAATATTGATCGTAAAGGCAATGAAATAGAAAAAATGATTGGATGGGAGAATGATCAAAGTGGAGGGAGTGAGTTTAAAAAAAACTGAATTTAATAAATTACCAAGCATATAAGATAGATTCAACACGTTCTTCGACAACATCGACTACCGAGGCTGATCAGTCGAATGTTACAATGGATACCATAAGCTCTGATAACAATACCATGGCCACAATTGTCGTTAATTCGACAACGGAAATTTCGGAATTTGCCACGTCATCTCCGACTCCATTTTTGCCTTACACTGAAAAACAACAGACAGTAACCCAACGGAACAATGAGACGACGACATTAATATATACAATGATTGAAGCAAACGGGACAACTCTGGTGGAAATGGAAGAGAATAGCCACAATGTGACTACGGTAACGATGGATGATACGATATTGACAACTACAGAGGAGGAGACGAAGCATCCAGAAAGTCGCTCACAAAATAATATTTCCCTATTAATTTTTTCTATTATTAGATATTCTCAACAGCACAATTACAACTGTAATCTCTCAAAGCCATCCATCCACTTCTATTGGAAACTACAGTATCACAGAAGGAGAAAAATCTTCCACCGTACCATCATCACCAACTGTGGTGGTACTTTCCGTCAATGAAACTGAAAATTCGACATCGACAGCAAAGAAAATTGAGATCGAAGTGTACAACAACAGTACAACATATACCAATTACACAGAAGATACCACATCCTTTACTACTGTTGCTGGTGAAATTGGGCAATTGGCAACCAATGCATCAAACGAGACAGAGATGGTGTTTAACAAAACAAATATTACGACAGTTTCAATAAGTGAAATAAACACTTCAACACAACCAACAACCACCAACTCCACAACAGAAGAGAGCAATCGGTTAGAAGGGTTCGGCACAGTTGTGGGAGAGGAGGCGGTGAAGACCATGTTGGAGGAGTTGAAGAAGCGGGTGGAGCGCAGGTTGGGGCTGGGCGCCGCGGAATGTGAGTTTTGATTTGGAAGGATTGATAAGTGGGACCTGGCATTACCAGATCATATCAGAGCTGCATGAGCTATTTGGGGATTTTTTTCTTTATTTTTGATTCTATTGTATAGATCATTAACTATTCAGTGGTGGAGTTGACCGAATATCGACAACATCTGCAACAGATGCTAACAAGTGTGGAATTGGCACTAACGAAACTGCCTACCCAACTTTCGGACTTTCCAAAATCCCAACGGTATAATAACATGGCTAACCAAACTCTTTTGCTTCCTTCCATTGATTAATTCATTCCTTACTCTCCCTCATCTTCCTTCCCCCCTTTACCGATCAGTTTCATCGACATTTCTCCTTCGCTGCCCAATCGCAACTCCGAGCTGTTCATTGACCGCAAAAATGCTTTAGCGGAATCTGAGTTGTCTTCCTCATCCAATAAGGAGGATATCCGTAAAAGCCCAGCCAAGGGGCTGACAAGTGAACCGATGGCGTCCGAGGCCGCGTCAACCACTCAACCGCCACAGCAAGTTATAAGCGTAACAGAACCAACAGCAGTAACGGCAACAGTCGCGCCGACAACGACCGAACCCACAAATGGCACGCAAACAGCATTCTTGGCACAACCACCGACGGGTATTTTTTAAACTGATTTCAGATATAAAATATTTCCCTCATATTTACCCTCATATTTATTATAAATTATTACCCTCGTATTTCCTTTCTCTATTCTTTCGGGCCGATTCATTTGCTTACAAACAATTTCTAATTCTGATTACAATTAGATCGGGATCCCGGCCGGGATCCCGATCCCGACCTATCCTAATTACAACCCTATAGTAATTTAATTAGAATTATTATTATTTTTTAAAAATTTAGAGCCATCTTCAAACGCGGTGGAATCTTTGTTACCAAATGCAGCACCGGCAAGTTCAGAAGGCGAATCTGAAGAACGATCAGCCAATAATCCGAGGGAGACGGGATTCTTCCGGGCCGAATCATTCGCTTCCAAATATTTCCCATTCAACCCATTTGTGAGTGGAAAAGGGAAAAATTGCAAATTTTTTGATAATTCAGAGAAACAACAGCGCCGAGCATTGCAAGCATTTGAGTCAGGAGGAGTTGGTGAAGGAGCTCAAGTACAAGGGCAACTACAACCCGGATCTGATGGCCTGGGTATTTGAATTTTTGTTTTTTTTTTTTGAAATTATTTTTCTTTCATAGGATGTGGGCGGCGTATTCCGATTTCTGGACAAAACAATCATGGACCAATACGAAGTTAATTAAAAGGAGTACTTGAAACGGGAATATTTTTAGCGCCAATTCAAACCGCCAAAATCGAGTGAGCAGGCGGTGAAAAGAAACGTGGAGGCCCTGGAAAGATTATTGGCCGAGCTGAATCTGAGATGTGTGAGTGATGGGCCAAAATACTTCAAATTAAATTTTAATTGGCCAAACAATTTCTGGAGGATCTGCGGTCCCCGGAAGTGATGTCCCGGATGGAAAACCTGACAATGCACGAGTAAAGCTGATCGATACTCGAAAAAATATTGAAAAAGATCAGTTTAAGGGCGGAACCGAAGCGATCGATCATCTCGTCATCGCTTAGAGATCGGGCGAGTATTTTGGTTAGAACAAATCCTGATGTCCATAACCAAAATATTATCGTGTCATGGTAACTCGTTAAACTAATAGCTAGCCTCTAATTCAGACTCTGTGTATCCCTTAGAATCATCCATGATGAAGATGACATCCATAATTTTGTAGGATCAACTGATTCGTTACAAACGCAACTCAGTGCTTGCCGAACAACTCGTGCACCAAACCCTCAATTCCTCTCAGCAACATCAACGAAAGTTTGGCGAGGTGCCTCCGCCTTTTAAGAACAAGGGCAAAAAGCAGAAAATGATCGGTAAATTGAAAAATTTATGGACTAAATATAATTTTTTAATTTAAGGTGACGTCCATCTAGTCCCATTTGGGTGCGATAAAAGAGGTGGATCCGAGGTAAATTTCCCCTCAAAAAGGAACCATGAAATTGCTAATATTCAATTTAATTTCTTGTTCTCGCCAATACAATTTGGCATCCGATCATTTAATAAAATCTGAATTTATTTCCTAAGGATGGATATTTGCGGCTATGCGGCGCGTGCCAAGCGATCCGCAAATTGCCAGAGGAGTACTTCCCGCCGTTCATCAACGAAGTGATGTGTGACGAGGACAAAGCCTGTCTGTACTTCTATGACTACCGTAATCTTCATAAATATTCAAAAAATACCAGAATATTAATAATTCAATATGGAGTTCAAAAAAATATATTTTTGATGAATATTTAAAGTTTTTAGAATTTTACGGCAATAAATACATATACATAAACAACATCCGGAACTCCTTTTAAGCCCATGGAAAATGCAAACAGAAACACATGAACTTTGTTGTGCTGAGGAATGTCGGCACACAGTCAGTGGTCGAAGGGAAATTAAAAATAAATGCAAAAATAAATTTAAACAGATTATGCCAAGTTTGGGAGAAGTTCAACCTCAATGTGAGGTAAGGAAATTGGGATGAAATTATTAGGAAAACAATTTATAAAAACGAATAAAACGAATTCAGGGTCAGTTGCGAGTGTTTTGTGGACGAGATGTCCTTCTTCAGCAAATATGTGTAGCAAGGACTGGTTTCGCAAATTTGTTATGTTCCAGGGTGACCATCTCCAAACCATAAAAATACGGCATTTGTCAATTTTTGGTTCAAAAAATACGGCAAAAATACGGCAATTTAGGAGGAAAATACGGCAAAAAATACGGCATTTTTATGAACCTTTAAAAAATCAAATAAAATTATTCATAAATTTTATTCCGCATATTTTTCGCTACTTTTGACTTTATCAAGCAATTGTTGTTTGGAAATAAATCACGTAAAAGTTTTCTTTGGCGTTGATGTACAGTTGTACATCTTCTCTTGAGTGGTGCCGGCGGTTCCAACAGGGACCGCCGGAGGAAATCTTGAGGATTTTTGGCCACTTTCATTTCATAAGAAAATTGCACGTTTTTTGAGACTAATTTTTTTTAAAATACTTTACATATGGGTGAGGGTAGCGGCGGTCCCGATAGGGGCTGCCGGGGAAAATTTTGAAAATTCATACTGTTTTTCTTAAGAAAATTGACCATTTTTTTGCTTAGGGGGACACTTTTCATGAGGAAATTTCAATGCATTAATGGGTCCGGCGGCCCCGATAGGGGCCGCCGGAGAAAATTTTTGAGAATTTAGGTCATTTTCTTAAGAAAAATAATCATTTTTTGATCAAAATCCCAAATTTTCAAAAATACGGCAAAATACGGCATTGGGCAAAAATACGGAAAAAATACGGCGAGAAGGTCAAAAATACGGCAAATGCCGTATAAATACGGCTGTTTGGTCACCCTGTTATGTTCTCAAAGATCCAACAGACATTATTTTCATTTGCAATACAATTTTACAATTTGGTTTTTTAAAAATAATCAATTAACTATTTGATTAAGACGACGATATTGCACTTATCAGACATAAAGAATATCTTGATAGGAAAACTAAATTTACAAATCCTAATAAGTATGAGAAGTTGCTAAAACGTTTTGGAAATATTTTTTTTAGTTTTTTACTACAGTATAGTTAAATTTTTATTACATTGAAGTTTTGTCCTGAAAAGGTCCAAAATAATTTTTAAAACCAAATTTGAAATGCTTAAGAATCTATGTAAAATGTTTTACATTTATATTCTCTCAAATAATTACGAGAAAAAAGTTCAGTTCATTAATTGATACTCCTAGTCCTAAATGAAAAAAACTTCACTTAAATGTTTTTATCCAAAACAAAAAAATGGTGGTGACACGCGTGGTAAGCCCTATTCAGTTTTAGCGGCATCGCTTTGCGCTTCGACGAACACCGGCGCTCCCTCGGGCGATCAGGCTCTTCCTTTTTGGGGCCTCATGGCCTTACGCGATCCCTTTGGGTCCCTCGCGGGATTTGCGCGTCCGGCTGCGCACCTGCTAGGCAGCGGACCCTCTCGGTCGCTGGTCCAGGGACTTTCCTCAGAACAAATGAGTTCAGTCACTTTTTGCTTGGACTGTTGGGTGGTTCCGAGCACCGATCCACGCCATCACCACATGAGAGAAGTGAACAAAGGGAACTTCTTTTATAGAAAGAGCATTAGAAGGTGAGAGAGATTGGATGGGATGCAGGGAGGGACAGAGAAAGGTGCGGAGCATAGCGCTATTTTCCAAACACTCCCGCTTCTCTGGAAATTTCCTCGCTTCTGCATAGTCTATGCTTTCTTTCTCCCACTAGGACAAGGACAAATGTGACGAAAGGGCGAAAAAAAAATACTAGCCTACATATGAAGAATAATTATTATGTACCCTATAAAACTAAGAATAATTTAATTAAAATTTTTTAATTAAATTTTTTAATTAGTCTGTAAAATAAATTTAGAAACAAGTAAAATTTTAACGGTTTTCAATTATTCGGCGTTTCGAATAGAGGAATGCAAGAACACAGCGAGAGAGCTGATGAAAGGCGTGAGGAAAAGATAACATAGAAAGACGAGATAGTGCACACTTTTCTGCATTTCTTCCCCGCCTAGTTGCAACCCATCAGTTTCTTTTCCTTCCTTTTGGCTCTTTCTATATAAGAAAAGGTTTGCTGCCCGATGATATGGCTTGGCTGGAAGCGGACTGCGAGGAACCACCCAAAGGCGCACTGTCGCCTTCCGCTGAAAGTTCCTGGGAAGGTCTGAGAAATGGTCCCCCAATGTGTGAATTCCCTAGCAGGGAAACCCCGTAGCGGGGTGGAGCTGTACCAGAAAGGGTTGAGGTGACCGTTGCTGATCCGGGACAATGGGAGAAGAAGCACTGATTAGAGCTGATCCCGTCCCGGAGAGGCATTTGGACACAGCTCCGGTGCCAGCAAATCGATTTGAGTGCGATAGTCGCGCAAGAACACAATTCAGACTACTCTCCGGCCAAGCCCATTTTTTTTAATTTTCCGATTTGGCCAAATTCGTTCGGAATTTTATTATTAATAAAAAAAGCAAAGTTTAAAAACATCTGACTAAATTATATCTGTTGGAATCATCTTATATCGGCAAATAAGTATTAGCAAGGTATTCTTTTGGATTTAAAAAATATTTGAAACACTTTAGACCGTATTTGCATTGGAACCATTTTAGATTCTAAAAATGTCTATTACACAATGGTATATATGTTGCGCATTTTTTTATATTTTTGATCTTTCCAATTTATCATTCTCGTCAACAATACTTAAATTTGTTGGGGCTGGCACAAAAATATATATTGAAAATAGAAAATAGCAAAAGGAATAGAAATTGCCAAAAATATGAAAAAGTGTGAAAAGACAAAATTATTAAAAGGAAGAAAGTACTAAAAACTACTCAAACCATCTTCGTTAAAAAAGTCCAATGTCGGCGTTAAAAAAAGGTATGCGGTCTCAATTTACTATGTAACAGGACAAAAGTAACAGGACAAAAGTCCTGTTACATACTAAATTGTAAATAACTTTTATTAATTGATCAAATCACAATCAAAAATATAAAAAAGATGCGCAACAAATGGAGTACAAAAATAACAATCATGATTCAAAGTGCCCGCCCTTAGCCCGGATACAGAGACGAAGTCTTGTAGAAAAATTTTCGACGATGGCACGCGGCTCTTGGACCGGAATTTTGTCCCATTCCCGGAGAAGAGCCTGCATAAGCGACTCCAAATTTTTATGAGGAGTAGCAGCAGCAGGCCCAGGCCTCTAAAATAGCCCAGATGGAATAATCCATTGGGTTCAGATCGGGAGAATAGTGGGGTCATCATGTGATGATAAGAACCCGGACAGATGGGTCCGGCACCAGGTCTGAACTTCGAGGTCCTTAAAAAAAGCGATAAACAATTACTCATCTCAACAAAAAGTTAGGAGCAAATAAAAAATATAACAGGACTTTTGTGTCAGGGCAATTTCCAAAAAAAGCGAATAAGATAGAGCATAAAGGTTAAATCTGGCAAACTTTAAAAAAATTTGAATTGACCGTATTGGCGATTTTTAACGAGCCAGCACCTGCGCTTCCAACAAGCATGAGCATAAAAAATGTAAGTAAAAATGTAAATAAAAAAGTAAAATGTAAATAAAAAAATGGCAAAAATATAAATTTTAAGGCAAATTTTGGTTTCTTAAAAAAATTTTTTTATTGATTAGCACAGAATACCTATATTCGACGCGGCTGAGAATCGAACCAGAGGAAGAAAGAGATCCAGCAAATATTTTCTTTTTAACTTTTATTTTTTATCAAAGTGCAATGTTTCTAATTTTGCTTTTCTTTGATTCATCAGGTAATCTGACAAACGCCCACACGAACTACAGTAAGAGAGTATTTGACGAATTTGGACGATGGAAATCGTGTTTTCGGTAATGGTTATGTTTGTCAATGATTTCTTACTTTGTTTTGTAAAATCCTCCTCCTCATCCCCCTCCTCCCCTCTGATGTTCGCCCAATTTCCACCAAATAATCTCCAAAAAAATCAGAGCCGTAAACACCTCTAACTAGTCGGGAATGAAAAAATTGAGGTGTGAGTTGGTGGTGGAATTGTTGATCGATTTGAGGATTCCCACCAAATTCTACGCCAAAGTGCAACTTCCATTGCGAATAAACGATTCCATCCAATCTTTGTTGTACAATTTTGTACTTTTCCAAAACTTCCAGTGGCCAAAACTTCCAGATCAACGTAAATACATGTTCCCTCAATTGCTATAAAAAATATTCCCGATCCGCCATCATTAAATCCCTCGCGAGAATATGTACAACAGGTTATAAAAATTACCACATGTTTATTGTTTTGGAAATGACCACCAGATTGATCATTGTCCATTTTAGTTATTTAATCTCAGTTCTAATCTTTCGTATTATATAATTATCCAAAATTTGAATAAAAATAAATAAATAAATAAATAAATATGGACTTGGCCACTGCATCGGTCACTTCTGCTATTCCTGCTGCCAATGATCCACTTGCTCTGCAAGACTTTCAGGTTTCCTCCTCAATTGTGCAAAATGGCATTTTGCTTTGCCCTTTAGGTCTCTCACTTATGGGCTCTGATCGTTGCATTCCATCTCTCCTTTACATTTGCATTCGCAATGGGCGCCAATGAAGTGTCAAATGGTAAGGAAATTGCCCACAACACATTTTTCCCGGTGCTAGGTCGTTGAAAAAAGTGCCAAATGATATAATCAAACCAAAAAACTTTTGTAGAATTGTTAGACCAAAAGTATAAAAGGCAATGTTTAATAGAATTTTATACTCTATCTTCTGTTATTTTTAATTTTTCGAAATTTGAATAAAAAGTTCAAATTTTTGTGAAAAACTCTATTTTTCGATATTTTTGGAAAAATTCGAACTTTTTGTTCGAATTTCGGAAAATTAAAAATACCAGAATATAGAGCATAAAATTCTGCACAACTTTGCCCTTTATATTTTTGCTCTAATAATTCTTACAAAAAAAGTTTTTGATTTGACTATATCATTAGGCACTTTTTTCAACAACCTATTTGGCACTTTTTTAAACGATTTAGCACCATTTTTCCCTCCTTAAAAAGTTCTATTAGATTAATTAACCCTATTAAATTATATTTTTCCTACCAATTAATTTAAAACAAATTCTTCGAAATCAGGATATTAAATCAGCTAGAATGATTAATAAAAGCAAAATATACCATTTTACATCTTGTGTTTTGATTTTTCCAGATCCCTTTTCTTATATTGTCAGGTACCCCTCAATTCCATTTCAAAGCCTTTAATTTTGTCGCCGAAAATTCAATTTCCTCCTCTCCATTTTAATGATTCCTATCAAAGCTTTCTTTCCCCTCAAATCCATTCAGCCTTTGCCACTTCGGTTGCCTCGGGTGCGATCAGTCTGCGCATGGCTTACGTACTAGCGACCTTTGTGGAAAGTGCCGGCGGAATACTGCTGGGTAAGAACCAAAACTAGCGACCGAAATAACAAATCATTACCGTTTTAAAGGCTACAAAGTGCTGGAAACCCTTCGGTTCAAGGTGATCGATCTGGCCTTGTATCAGGACACTCCCAACGAGCTTTTATTGGGCCAAGTGGTCATTTTAGCGGGTCATTTTCTATATATTTTTTGGCCAATTTAAACCGCTTACCCAGGTAGTGCCCTTTGGATGCTCTTGGCCACTCTGGGCAGTCTCCCAGTCTCCTCCACCCACAGTCACATTGGCAGCATCATCGGATTCTCGCTGGTGATGCGTGGCACCGCTGGACTTCATTGGGACAAAGTCATAACAATAATCATTTCTTGGATCGTGTCACCGGTTTGTGAAAATTGCAAATTAAAAATTTTATTGTAATATTTATCTAATAAGGCACTTTCTGGCCTCGTTTCTGCCATCTTCTACATCATCTTTGACTTTGCAGTACTTCGACGAGTTGGTCTTTTTACCACAATTTTTAATTCTTCACCATAACACATTATTTGTCACTATTAATCCCTCTCCAAGGAGAATTCGCTCAAAAGTGGCTTCCGTGCCATGCCGATCTTCTACTTCCTTGTTCTTGGCTTCATCACTTTTATGGTCGTCTATCAAGGATCCAAATGTGAGGAAAGAAGTGAAAAATGCGCAAAATTTGAACTTTTCAGGGATCGGATTCGACAAAACCCCCTTGTGGTTGGCCCTGGTGATCAGTGTCGCGGTTGGGATCATCGCTGCCGTTCTGTTCCAATTCCTGATCCGCCCTTATCTGGTCAAATGGGTTCGCCGAGGTGATGTCGATGCCAACAGACCCAATCAGGGTTGGTCAAGATTCAATATTCGGGATTCGGAAGTCTAACAAAGGATTTCATCCCGCCGATGAAGGAGCTGTCCCAACAACTTCACCGGGAATCCAGAGAAGTACTGTTGGAGCTGAAGAGCACCAACAAGGGCACAGATTCAGTAAATAATATTCTTCCTTTTTCTAGTTTTTTCCCTGAAATTCCAGAACTTCCTGGTTTCCTGAATTGGCTATTGCCCAACCCAAAACGCCGCGATGACCCCCAAACACTTCGTCTGTTCAGTGCCATCCAAGTTTTCACGGGGTGCTTCACCGGTTTCTCCCATGGGTCAAAGGACATCCCGAACACCATTGCTCCACTGGTAAACATTGTATTTTTGTCTTAATGTTCATACTCCGCAATTCTTAATCTACCCAATCCCCGAAAATCCCAATTTCTCCGTTACAATTTTGCCTTATCGTGGCCCTTCAACCCACTCTTTCGTCCCAGGCCACCCTGCTCTTCGTGTTCTCCACCGTCCGGGTGCCCCCTGTCCAGGAAACCCCCTTGTGGATCCTCTTCTACGGTTCCCTCGGCACCTGCGCGGGCTTCTGGATGCTCGGCCACCGTGTCATCCGCACCGTGGGTCGCGAGTTCACGGAGATCAACCCGTTCTGTGGGTTTTGCGTCGAATTGGGCGCCGCCATCACAGTGATCATCGCCAGCAAGCTGGGCATCCCCGTGTCCATGACCCTTTGCATTGTGAGCAAATCACTTTTTAGTTTTTACAATGCCTAGATTTTGTGTATTAATTTTGTATTAATTTATTGATACTATGAGACATAAAACAGAAACATAAATTTATAATTTGTACCATTCGCATAAAATTGCCCAAAATTCAGGTTGGCAGTGTTGTGTCTGTTGGTGCTTTGCGCGGCTCCGTGCCCGTCAACTGGGCCCTGTTCCGCAACGTTTTCATCGCCTGGGTGGTCACTTTCCCGTTGTCCGGTGCTTTTGCGGCCCTTTTCATGACCATTTTGAAAATATTTTTCCTTTGACCGATCAATTGCTATGATAATACAATGAATTGATCATAATTTATCGATAAATACAGATCGAGGAATTTTTTGGGTATCCATAAGAACCTTCTCTGACCGAATTTACAGTGTCTGTCAATGCTATCTCTCACTTTTCCTTTTTCTTCTCGCCGCGAAAAGATAATATAAAATAGAAGAGAAAATCATTGCTTCATAAAATTTTCCTTTGGATTTATGGATACTCGTTGAAAAACGTTGTGCTTTAGGTATCATGGAATGATGAGAGAAATTGTAATTGCAGTCTGAGATCGAACTTGCACGGGATCGAGATCTCATCAGTCTCGCTTCCCTAAATTATTCGTCATGAAGGGATTGATCGGAATGGCTCTTGTTTGTGTCTTATAACCTGGTGCCTTATGTATCATCCATCCTCCATTTTCTCTCTGCATCTTCTTCACATTCTGTTCGAGTTTCTTATCTGTCCAAGCTGTCCTATGGCAGTCGAAGGTTGTACAGCTGTGACCGATGACTTATTCAGAAAGCCGAACAGAGGTCCCAGCTCAGCTTGGAATGCTTTGCGGTAGTCCTTGCTAGAAATCGGAATTTCGCCTTTATTCCAACAAATATATTTAAAATAAAATAAAATATTAAATGCCATAGAATGGAGTAGGAGGTGCGTAGCCAACCTTGTCAGGTATAGAATGGGGGCATTGGAGGCGGCACTGATGTTGAGGAAAATGCCGATGATGGTCTGGAGGAACCAGATGGTCACGGTGGACTGGATGTGTGGCACAATTGCGACGATGTAGAAGGTGTTGGCGAAGTAGCCGCCGATGTTGACGGAGATGATGATGGCCAGCGAGCGGAACAGACGCCGATTGGTCTGGTCGGCAGTGCTCGAATTGGAAACTGCGGGGAGGAAAAATGGCGATTGCAAAGTAAATATGGTAGGAAAGGGAAAAAAGTACGTATGAAAATTTTCCGACTAAAATGACTGCGAAGTTCTTGTCCTATTTTCTCAAGATATTTATTTACCCGATCGCAAGCGAATCACGATGCCAACAATGATGTACACGATGATGGTCAAAATATTAGTTAGAAGAGTGCAATTTGCATAGAATTGGGTGGCCTCGTCCTAGAAATTGATCGATAAATGTTAATTATAAATGAAATAAAAAATTTAAAGCAATTTAACCTGCAAAATGTCCACAATACAACCCGTGATTCTGAATCCCTCCGGAATAGCAGAGGCTGCGCGGAACATGAAGTACAATAGGGAGAAGCCGAATCCGGAACAGATCAGAGTGGCCAAGCCGATCAAGGGGCCTAATTTTACCATTTTTGGGCTAAAAAAAGAAAAAATATATTGGAAATAAAATAACGATGGGATACAATTGAGGGAAGAGCACGCAGATCAGTCGGTCGAGTCCGGTCAACAGCATGGAAACCCCAATTCCACCTGGAAACAATTTAAAATCCGCGCAAAAATTCCATTGAATTAGAAAATTATTTTTGGCCCTAAGATTTTATGAAGAGAAAGTTTTCCTTTACGAACTTTATCTCTGCTCCTTTTCTCTATGTCTTTTGCCGTTATATTTATTTCTCTACCACTTCAGTAAAAGATTCGCTTCGAAAGATCGAGAGTTCAAAGCAAATAGTATTTTATAAATCGGAAGTGATATCTTAATAAAATCCGCGTCAGAAAAGTTCGGTAATCTAGAGCTCCGTTAGTTTCGAATTTGGCCTCGAAACGATTTGTCGAATGCTTTTGGCGCTTTTGTTCTCTCTTCTCCTTGTCTCTGTTCCTTCATTTCATTTTCACTGGATCCAAAGACCACTCTGTCTTCGAGTGGGCGTGTCTCTCCTTAGAGTGGGCGTGTCCCCCCACCTAGTCCATATAAATAGCTTTTCCCGATGTTCATTCCTCTCAATTTGTGATCGCGCGGAGATTTATTCTTTGCAAACAAAACAATCGCTTCAATACCATTTTTTCAAAAGGGATTGCCGGACTTTTCTGACGCGCATTTTATGTATCCATATTATGAAAATATTGAACTATTTAGTGTATGAAGTGCATGACAAAACAGATGAGAATGTGTGGAACTCGATTGGAATTGGAACTCCAAAGTTGACTTGGTTTTAAGCCCCAGAAACAAATCACTGGTTTATAATAAAATTTGCAGACTATGAGGGTATGTGGATAAGGTTATATTCATTGTTATTACCCAAAGCGAACATGCACACTGTGGCCAATTTGACGGCCAACTGATAGTTCAAGAAATTTTGGCCGGAAAGGGCAGTGTACACGAAGATGAAGTGGCCATGCTGGTGGAGCAGTTCGAACAGCGAGGTCAGGGCCAGCAAATAGTTGGCACTGTTCTTCAAATGTCTGAAATTATGGAAAGCATTGCTTTCGGTGATGATCAGTGATCAGTGATACTTTGAGCGAAAAGTGACGAAAATGACGCCAAAATTCATTGTCATCCCGGCAATGGCAATGAGGCCAAGAAGAACGGCACAGGCTACCAAGGGCCAGGCTGGCCTTTGGTCCCGAAAGGTTGCATAGAACTTAACGCAATGTCATGAGAGTTAGAAAGAGTTAGAATATTAATATTTGTCACCTCGGAGTAATTGTCCATCTGGAGAAAGTTTTGAAGCTTTAATAAAATTCCTTAAAAATGTGGAAAGAAAGGTTACTGATAGAGCAACTGATCACGTTCATCAAAAGGCAATCATAAAAAATATTCCTATTAATGCAATATTGAAATTGGAATCGTGGGGATTTGGTGCCAAAAAGGAGACTGACAATGCAACTTTCAAAATGTTAAGCAAAAAGTACTTCAAAAACTAATCTAATTAATCTGACAAGTCAGATTGGAATTTGATGTTAATTTTATTTTTTTCGTGGAAGGAACAGCGAAGGATAGGTAATTGGTTTTTGCAAAAAGGTCATAATATTTATTTTATTTGTAGATATGTACCACATATCTTTATATATGTTGCAGCCGATATCGCTGCGCATTCGGCTAGCCGATATCGCATCGGTGAACCAAACATTTGCCAAACATGGGGGTCAAATATCTTGAAAGCTAAAACCAACTGTCCAAACCATTAGCTTGGATGTACTACAACATATGCTGAAAGTTTCACAACATTTTATTGATCCGAACATGGTCAAAACATCATCTGTATGTTTTCATCGATGTTTTGATGTTCGGATGATGTTTTGACCATGTTCGAATGAACAAAAAAAGGTTGAAACTTTCAGAATATGTTATAGACTCCCAAGAAAACGGTTTGGACAGTTGGTTTTAGGTTTCAAACCATTGATCCCCATGTTTGGCAATGTTCGACTCACCGATGCGATATCGTCTGAAATGCGATATCGGCTACAATATAAATTAAAAATTTCATCAAAAAATATTTTTTTGGATGAAAATGGGAAAATACAATCAATCAGCGAGTGGGAAACAAAGAGAATTTGCCATGGAATTGGCCAAATGGCAATGCACCCTTTTGTGAATGATCTTGTTCTTTTATATTTCGTGTGATTTTTCAAAAAACCTCGAATTTTGAATGGAAAGAGGAATTTTGTGGGAATGAAAGTGCAGAAATGGAAATAAAAATTCAAGAAAATCGCATTGCCAGGCAGCTTACTTATTATTAACATAGCAGGGCCAGAGGAATAAATATGAGAAAAAGTTCAATTAATAAATCATTCTTAAAAATGTCATTAATTTAGTTTTTTGTAATTATAAGTTCTCCCCAGTGAATTAGGAGGTACCTAATTATAAGTTTAGAATATCGACGAGGAGACCAATGCTCATAGACTGACCACGCAGCACAATAATACTTATTAGATTTTTGGACATAAAATACGGAGTAAACAGAAAAAATCAGAAATGATTGAACTTAGATTATTTATATATTTGGCACTTATTCAATTGTCCTGATAAATTCTATTGCTTTTATTGTTTTTCTTGGAAAAGCGCCTTTCATTCCCAGAGAATTATATGAATTGATTAGACAATGGGCTCTATCTGCTAGGAAAAATTCATTAAAAGAGATCGAATGGAAAATCAAACATTTTCTTTGCTTGTCATGGCATACTATTTCTTAAGATTGGAAAGATTGGATCCTATAGATTAAAAAGTTGGATTTTCTCCAGATTTTGAAAAATTAATAATTAATTTTATTCTGGGCATCAATTAATTGATCGATGGGCTCTCCAGTTGATCAGTGATCGGGATCACTTTGTCCTTCGTCCGTCGTCGTTCTCTGCTGTTGTCCCTCCACACACATTGGCACAAATGCCGCCGGAAATAAGTCCTTGACCTGCACTCCTGCCCCGTTCCGCGCGCGTGCCGCATGCGCGTGCAGTCGGCGGTGTTTGAGTGCGATGTGGAAAGTGTTCTCCACCAGCGCCAGCAGTTCCACGTAACGCTGTGCGCCCGCCATCTCGCCGTGCTGTGCCTGCAAAAACTGCAGCAGTGCATGCGCATATCGCTCGGCCTCCCTCTGCAACAATCGCTGGGCTTGCACCGAAAGACCCGAAAATGCTAAAAATTTGAAAGATTTAAAAAGTTAATTTATGGTCCAATGCAAATTGAACCTGAATGGGACATGATGATAGCCCTGAGCAACAAGTATTCCTCCGTCGATAGCTGTAACCTATTGAAGGCTTTCATGGCTTTCCGGAATACCAAATCGACGATTCTGAAATTTTCGAATTTATTCCGTTTTTTCAATCAATTTGTCATTTTATGTATTTCTATAACAATAAATAACTTACGCCTCTTCGCCTCGGAATTGGCCGTTTTTGTAGAAAATAAAAATGGGGCAAAACCCATTGGACAGTTTGACCACAGTTTCCGCTTTCCATCGGGCCGAATGGTATCGTTCGCAAAATCCGAGCAGAACAACAGCCAAATTGTTGATCAGACAAATCTAAAAGATGGACAAAATGACATCAGTCAATTCAGAATTAAATTAGGTAACTCAATTTTGATTCCTAGTCTTTCATTAGGATAATGGATTTGATAATGAATTGGTTTGAATTTCAGTTGAAAACCAATTTTTTATTTCAGGGTAACTTCGAATATTTTGCACACCTGATCCTCCGGTTCCAGCATGGCAAACACCGACATCATTTTGAACAGTTCAATGAACGTGACCAGGTCCATCAGCAAAAGTGCATGTTTGCCTACTAAAGGGCTGTCCATGTCGTACATTGATTCGTCAGACACACTTTTGCAGGGATCCTTAGAATGGAAAGTGAAAATATTCGGTGGAAGAAACAAAGTTCCGGGAGAGCTAAAGTGACAAAACGATTTTTAGCATTTTAAACTCAATTTCATGTGCAATGTAAACTCACTCAAGAGGGTTATTTCCACTTCTACGCTCATTTCATTGGATTTCCATCCTACTCGATTCCCTTCTCCTTACCGTGTACTGCTCCGGATTAGCGATCAAGCTGTCATTGAACTGGAGCAGCTCCCCCAGACTATTGAACTGTTCCAGAAATCCCTCCCTGAACACCCGGGTGGTGGCGAAAAAGTTCTGGATCTTCCGTTCCTGGCCCATCAATGCCGAGATGGTCAGACTGGTGTCGATCCACTTGTCGTTCAGCGGGGCGATCATCGGCGGGATCATTGTTGTTGTTCCTCCTCCTGAGTTTGAGTTGTTTGCCTTCAAATGATTCTCCACAATGGACGCAAAATCTTCGAAGGGATTCTCGCACAAATACAGCCGGGTCAGCAGCGAGCACTGCTCGCCGGGGGTGCTGGAGGGCATTGTGCGCTTCAGCAGATTACTCAGCGAGTCATGAAACTCCTTAGACTGTAGAGCGGGTGTGGGAGCGGTCGCAGCGACTGAAGAACAAGAGGAAGTGGACGACTGAGGGGGCATTGCGCAGGCGAGTTGCAGAAGTTGCGGGTTGTTCAGCGACTGAGGGCCTGGTCCAGGAGGGACAACAGGGGCGAGTTGGAGCTGAGCCAGGGGCTGAAAACACGTAAAACTGAGAACAGCGAATTGACATTTAAGGTCAATTAAGCACTGGCACAGACAATTGAGGGCATAGATCACTAATACGCAAAGAAGATGTTATAATCACTCACCGTTGTGAACTTGGGAAAATTCGGCTTTTCCGGCTCAATTTCCTTGAATTTGTTTAGAAAAAGAAACGGGTTGAACAACAGGTTGAGGCCATTCACGTTGCTGTTGTTGTTGGTATTATAACACCCGCCGAACGGATCAGGGTTACCGGTAGTTGCAAAAATATTGGAGAATTGCATCACGGACACAATGTTAAAGCTCTTTTTAAAGAATTGGTTATTGTTAAGAAAAAATCAAATTGGAAAAATTTATATGAATATCTAATAGATTTGGCAAATTTGAGATTATAAATGTAATTAATGGGGAGGGAGAATGGTGCGTAACAGATCAGAAAAACCAAATCATAGCACAGGACAAGTGCCAGAATGATCAGCCAGAATGATCACACGCCCCTGCTTACAGAACATACACAATATATATGTTCGGGGAAGGGGGAGGGATACGTTCGGGGAAGGGGGAGTGAATATGTTCGGGAAGGGGGACCAGAATGAAGAAATTTGTATGGGATGTGTGATTTGGGAGAAGGGGGAAGGGTGAATGGGTTAATTGAATCTCATGATTGGGGGGGATCGGATGTTAGCTAATGTTGGAAATGGGGGTGGGAGTGGGGTGATCAGAGCCACTCGGGGAGGATCAGAATAGGTGAGTGAATTGGCATGTCCCGGCTGATCACTGATCTGTATTGCTGGTTGCGTACTCGCAGAACCCTATGGGCACAATTCCACCCAAACTTGGCCATAGTTTGGATATAATTGAATTTTTAAAATATTTATACATAAATAAACAGAGAGAGAAAGAATAAGATGGATACCCAGAAGTTCAGTAAAAAATTTTTAATTAATTATTAAATTTTATGGAACGAATTTGTGGAATAAACATTGGTGCCAATGCCAATTGATGGTTGGGACACACTGTATGTATATTTCGGAGGAGCATACATAGCTCCTCCAAACTTTTCTCTCCATTTTGACTATTTGTTTTCCAACTTTCTGAAGCCAAAGAAATGGGAAAAATTGCACAAATGATTCATAGCTGTCCAAGGGG
>LDKF01000338.1:40073-53497 GCA_001026735.1 Rotylenchulus reniformis | reverse complement strand
TTTACAAATGAAGGGTCAGGCAAATTGAGAATGCAGAAGAATAAGGGAGAGTGAAAGAGGGGTTTAAAAATAATTTTATATTTAAAAAGTAAAAATGGTTAAGTTGATACAAACAACAAGATGATTTCTACAAATATGTATCAGGGTTGGTTAAAGCTATGTATTTGGGCTTGAAAAAATAATATAAAAAATAAATAAAGCATTTCGTTAATTTTTCTCTCGAAATAAGTGGTTTCCACTCTTAAGCGAAGCTTTTACCTTCCATTAATGAAATCGAGTACAGAAATGATCAAAATGAATTTCAATTTACAAAAAATTTGAAGATGGGTAATAGCTAATAGGTACCATCTGATGTGTATTGGGAAATGGAAAATGTTTTCAAAATGTGAGGAAAGGGATGTGAATCCATTGCAGGATCATGTCTGATCAATAGATCAGTGTCATACAGATAAGAACATATCCCACAATTTCCCCTGGCAATTTGTAACGATTTTGAATTGTGAGTGATCAATTAGGGGATAGGCCATACAAATCCATACATTCATTTCACATCCCAAATCTGATTTGGCCCGGAATGTTCACACCACAACAAAACAGCCACAAACATTTCATGGGTGAGTGATGGAAGCGAAAACCCAAAGAATGTGTTTTACTATTTGATGCACTCAGAAATGAACCTGATTTCTGATTTATAAAGTGCCACTCCTGATAGAACTGCGATCAATAGAATGGATGATGGCTGATACTCAAAATTCCCTCCAAAGAGTTCAAACAATGGAAAGTCTTGCACGGGCAAAGGCCAACTAGTGCCATGATCTCAAGTCTCAATTATTCCCAATAAAAATGTGTGATTTTTGGATGTTTCATTTTGATAGTGATTAATAGGAAAAAATGATTTCCCCACCCAATTTGAAGCATTTTTAACATTTTTAAAAATAATCAATACGAATAAATTGTCACCATAAAGTTGATTCGGTACTTGCTTGTGCAGTTTACGTCCAGAATTTTTCAAAAAAATCATCTAAAACAACTTCCCCGGGGTAATTATTGACAATGAATCCGATTCTGATTACCATTTTGACGTAATGCGTTATCTGACGTAACATTTTGATGCTGACATTGGAAATTATTTTTTCATTTTTTATTTAAAAAATCGTTTTTAGGTGATTATTATGTTTGACGTCGGCATCAAAAGGTGACGTGAGTGAGACGTCAAAATCGGATTCAGCATCAAAAGTTACCAATTATGAAGTTATTTTTAGATGATTTTACTAAAAATCTTTAAAAAGGAAAAAATTCTGGACGTAAACTGTACAAGTACCGTTGATTCTTTTGGATAAAAAATTCATTTTTATAGAAGCATAACTCACACTAAATACCATATATGGTACATACATAATATTTTTCCCTTTTAAATTTATTTTTTGCTTAATTTTGTTTCAATCAACAAATCAACAATACTTAACTTATTAGATATAATCATTGGCATAAAGAATCTTTCAAAATACAGTAGATTTCAAAAAATCTATATCCTGAAGGAAGTTTTGACGTAGTCTTTCTGTCTACCGTAAAACCTTTATTACAACCCCGGGGGTTATATTTTTCAACCCTCTTCCAGAGGGAGGTCTATTACAGGGGGTTCAATTGCAGGGGGTTATATATTTCAACCTCAGTCATGAGGAGGGGGGGGGTACTATTTTTCGATCCTATTTTTGAATGATGAAGTGTCATTTGGTAGAAATATTGAGCTACTTTCAAGAAAAAAATCTCCAAAATACTTCAAAAATCAGCTCATTTTCAGTAATTTCCCTCATCAGTGCCTTAATTTCCCGAAATTTATCAAAAAAAAACAAAAAGGGGTCCTCGAGCAAAATACACCCTAAAATGAGGTCCCGGACCAAAACACACCCCTAAGAACGAGTTCCCGGACCAGAACACACCCCTAAAGTTGAGGTCCTGGAGCAAAATACACCCCTGAGAACGAGTTCCGGGCTAAAATACACCCCTAAAGATGAGATCCCAGACCAAAATACACCCTTAAAGATGAGGTCCCGGACCAAAATACACCCCTAAAGATGAGATCCCAGACCAAAATACACCCTTAAAGATGAGGTCCCGGACCAAAATACACCCATAAGAACGGGGCTTTTGAAAAGAAATCACTACCAAGATGAGAAATGCTTGCATTTTTGATGAAAGAGACTATAATAGCGATTATTCCATTGAATTTTGAAAATTTCCTTTTCCATATATAAAAAAAATCAAATTTTTGGCTAGTAGCCCCGGGGTTCTAATAATGCGGGGATTTATATTTTTCAGCCCCCCTCCCGAGGGGGGGTCTATTACAGGGGGTTCAATTGCAGGGGGGGATAATAGAGGTTTTACGGTATCTTCACATGTCTGATTGGAAGTAGTGTCTTTATCCATCTTTAAATGCAAGAAAAAAATTGAGAAAGAGAAAAAGATCATATAATTATGTGAGAAATCTCCTAATATAATTTCGCTTTAAAATACAGATTTTTAAATGGGTTGAAAGATTCCTTATGGCAAAACCTGTATTGTTTGGCCGCCAAGGTGAGATCAATTTGCACCCTCTTTGGTGCTGAGCATCATACGTGTTCTTGTGACTTACTACAGAACACCGGAAACGAAAGACCGGACTCCGCACTGTCCGGTGTTTCGTGAGTCTGTTATTTTGTAGTGGTTGTTCAAGAAATGCTTTTCGTGGCAATGTGCACTCTCATCTCAAAAACTTTTGCAAATTGATCTCGCTCCTCTGGCGACCAAGGAGTACAGATATGTACATTTGTACATATTTTTTAGTTCGAATTCTTTGNGGTGCTGGCGCGTTTCGTAAAACGTGCCGTTTATTCGCGTTTTGTAAAACATGCCGTTAATTTGAATTCCCGCCATTTTGGCGTTTCATACTTTTATAAATTAGTCTATTTCTTTTCTCAATTATATTTTCATGTTATTCTCTAGCTTTTATATGTGGTGTAACATTTTCCGTTTTTCTGTGCAGAGCTTTAAAACAACTATAGTTTGCGAAACGCCGTAAACTGCAATATACCTACAGAGAATTCGAAAATGCGGGCTAATTTTTTTAAATCTCAATAAAAATTATATGGCATGTCAAATTTTTCCAAAATACAGCTTGTGAAAATTTTGAAAAATGTGTCGCCCAGATGAAATTTTGAAGTTACTTGCTGAATTACTCAATAGTGCATATGCATAGTGGATTTCCTTCTTTATTTATGTTTCCTCTTTTCAGATATATTTCAATCGAACAAAATCAAGAGTAACGGCTGTTCATTGCGCTTTCCATCATTCGGCAGCTGCAGCTCCATGCTCCTCGGCCAATTCAACCGAACCATTACATTTGCTCCCCCCCCCATTTTCAACTTTTGGTTAATTCCAGAACATTTTATTCATTATTATAAAAGAAATTGTGTTGCAATAAGAATAAAACGATGATATCACTATTGTCCATTTGTAATTTTAATGCCCTAAAGAGGGCAGTTTGGGGTAGATAAAATGAATATATGGTGAAAAAAAACAAAATAATGAACTAATAAAAAAAATGTTAAATTGAAAATACACTTACACATTTACTTCTCTTCTGCTGCATTCACCCTTCTTTCAAAGTCCGCAGCTTTCTACACTTCATTGATTGGATCGCCTAAAATATGGAAATGAGCATGTCGCGTGCGTCGTGTCCTATTCATATAAAGTGAATTCTTTTGTTATCTTCAATGGGCGGTCCTATGCTCCTATGGCCACCAAAGTCGGATTTGATCTTCTTGCTGGCGTCTTCCATCCGTCTCCATACTTAATTTTTGGTACCTAAGGAGTTTTTATCTGTTCATCATTTCGAGCGGGACACCAAAAGTGGATCGGCGACGAGCAAAATCTATGGACCTAACAGGGACGTACCCAGGATTTCGGGATGGGGGGGGGGGCAGGAGCACAAATTTTTTTCACCGGCGGCCCCGATAGGGGTCGCCGGAGAAAATTTTGAAAATTTAGGCTCTATTCTAAAGAAATTTGGTCAATTTTTTGAAGAAATTTAACCGTTTTTGGGGTGTCGGCGGTCCCGATAGGGGCCGCCGGAGAAAATTTTGAGAATTTGGACCAGTTTCTTGAGAAAATTGCTTAATTTTTTTTCGATTTTCCCTTCCTTTTTCGATTTTTTCTTCCCTTTTTCCCCCGATCTACTGAAAAATTTTTAATTTTCGGCGATGGTGCGGGGCAGTTGCCCCCATTGCCGACCTAATAGTGGGCCGCTGAGAAAATTTTTTTTTGCAATTGACCCAACTGTCTAGACACCTTGCAGACGTATGGAGTAAATTGGCAATTTTGTCCTTCTTTGAAAAATTTGACCTTTATTTTTTCTTGCGACGTTTTTGATGAAATTTCATTGTATTTAAGAGTGTGGGTGGCCCGGATAGGGGTCACCGGAGTAAATTTTGAAAATTTGGGCTTCAGCCCCCTGGCACCGGCCCTACTCAAACTCAAAAATAAATTTTTAAAAGAAGGAAATGAGAAAATGATGAAAAATTAGGGTCTCCCCAGTTCATCACCATAGTAATCTGGACCTAAAATTTTTATGAAACATTTTTAGGGATTGATTTTATATCAAATGATAGAGCTACAAAAGAGCTATAATTGAGTAAATTTTTGTTGAAATTGATCAAGCGGCTAAAAAGTTATGGCCAAAATACCGTCAAATTTGGCCAAAAAACGATTAATTTGGCCATAACTTTTTAGCCGCCTGATCAATTTTAACAAAAATTTACTCAATTATAGCTCTTTTGTAGCTCTATCGTTTGATGTAAAGATCAATCCCTAAAAATGTTTCATAAAAATTTTAGGTCCAGATTACTATGGTGATGAACTGGGTTTACACCGAAAAATTATCATTTTTTTTCTATAAAAATGGGGACTAAATCTCGATATTTTCTTTTATATCTTTATTTTAATTTTTTTGGTAAATCTTGAACCTGCTCCAAACCTGGGTACCTCTTCAAGCCGAAATCCTGGATCCGCCCTCGTTACGGCCTTGCTCATGAGCCAGTTTCATGTCCAATTAAAAAAATATTTTAAAAAAATTGTGAAAATAGAGTTAAAATATACAACTAAATAAATTCAGCAAACATCGTGAATGTCTGATTCAGACACAGAAAATATTTGTTCAGAATTTGAAGGATTAGGTAAGTTATCGAAAAATGTATTTTTTTCTTAATTTATTCCAACAAGATTTTCGAGAAAGAACAAATTCTGGCGGAGGGAGATCAGATGGATTCGATGATTTTATGAAGAATGAAACAGCAACTATTGAAATTAAAAAACTTATCAGCGGGGAAATAAAGTCAATCAATGCCTTGCATAGAAAATTGAGTGAAATTGGCATCAAAATTAAAATACATACTCTTGGAAATTATGTGAAGAGAATAAAAGAGGTATGAAGCTAGAATAATATTTAAAAGAATTAAAAATTAAGGCAAAAATTGGCAAAGAAGTGCATGTGGAAAAGGATCTGGTGGCTTTTAAAATAATTTTGCTTACTAATTTTTTAAACAGGTAATAAAAACGCTGTACCTTTCGAAGTTCGACAACACTACTATTTACGTTATTGGTTATCGACAGGAAGATTCCTGGAGAAAATTCAGGCAAAAATTCTTAAAATACATAAAACTTTGTTGTTTTAAGGAGAACCAATCAACATGGTTTTAGTGTATATGTGACATGTTGTAATTGTGAGAAGTTAGATGGGTAAGAAAATAAAAAAAAAATTAGCAGAAAACATTTCATTTAGCTCAAACATTGGCCGTGCCATTATTCGAAATGGAAAAGTTGAATTGACCAGCAAGCACAGCAATTATTGTAGTGGAATAAAATACTCAGCATTAAACGCCGAAAAAACGGATAGAGAGAGAAGGAATAATGTTTCAACAGGCTTGGCAACTAACCCTTTTTGCGAGTGGCGGGAGGTTATTCCGATCTTATCTTATATAAATAGAATTATTTATTTAGGGTTACAAGGAATGTTGGTCCGAAGATGCTTGTAAAGATCAAGATATAGAAGAGGGAAATTCCATGACAATTAATTATCCAGACTGGAATTCTGCTCGAAGCAGTTATTATAGAAGGAGGAGAATGGGAGTTCCGGGGTTTCAGGATCCATTTCAAATTCCCGAAAATTATATGCTCACCAAAATTGGAGTATTGAGACAGCATTTTGGAGTAGAAATTGGCGATGAACATAGGTTTTGGAGAATAAATTAATTATCTGAAAAAATATTTAGATGGCTCCGCTTAATTGACCGTGAAAATGGAGTGATTTTATTCAGTACAAAACTTCAAATAGAGATTGCAACTAGGTCACAAATTATTGTGGCAGACTCTACATTTGGATTATGCCCTAAAGAATTTTATCAAATTTTTACAATTCATGGATTGGTAAATTTTTTCTATTTTTCTAATATTTCTAAGATTTAGTATCAAAACGAGGTCGGGAGTGAATGGGTGCCATTGGCTCACGCATTGATGCGAAATAGGTTTTACTAGTTTATAATAGTTTATAAACTAATGAAAATATATTTTAGAAAGGAAAATTCTTATCTGGCCGTACTTTTTGAAATAAAGAAAATTTGGATTGAAGAAAAAGCACCCGAATTCGACCGAATTCATTGTGATTACGAAAAAGCGCAGCAGAAGGCGTTCGAAAAAGTTTTCGGCGGCGAATATATTTATGGTTGCTTCTTTCACTACACCAAAGCTGCCTTAATGCATATAAGGACAAATTTACCGATTCTTTTCAAAATTTATTTGAAAGAGAAAAGCGAAAAAGGAGATATTTGGAAATGGGTGAGTCCAAATAAAAGACATTATTAATTTGATTATTCAGGTGCGAAAGGTGCTGGCACTACCTTTTCTTAGGGATAACGATATGAAAAGATTCTGGCCTATCCTAAAGAATGGTCCAAATATTAAGGAATATAGCGAAAAGTTAACAATTAGAAATGAAATTACTAATTTTACCGACTATATTGAAAAAGAATGGCTCCGAAAAAGTGGTAAATTATTCAATTTCAATAAGTTAATAAGGACGAGGGGGACCAACAGCGCTGAGTCGTACCACTCACTACTTAAAAAGTAAATTATTTCCAACTGATAATGAAGAATGGAAATTTTTAGAGATCCACAGGCGGTACGCCATGCGTCCATTCAGACATTTTTACCATGGTTACAACAACATGTTCAAGAGATTGACTCTAGAATCATTAAGTTGAAAACAAATTGCAAAACTAAGCCAATTAATCAAAAATATAAACGTATTGATGGCGAGATACAATCAGCACTTATAATATATGAGGTATAATTTATGAAAAAATATATAATTTTTTGTATTTAAAGAAAGGATTGGATGATGATTCGAGCAATGAATATTTTGTAAAATCGACTGAATATGTTTTATCTTTCTTATCGTATAGACTAATGGAAGTTGATGATTATCAAACTCAAAAGACATCAAAGGTCTATATATATATATTTTAAATTGAGGATATTTTTGTTTAAGGGAAAAAGAAAGACTGACCATGGAGAAGTTGAGAATGAATTGGAAGAATTAAATGATTTTATCATAAGAGTTGAGGGTATGGAATGGTCATAATTACTTTTAAAATTATTAAGTATATGTATACAGATTTGCCTGAATTACAGCCAGAACTTATTCGTCCAAGAAAGCAACCTCGGCTTAAGGATTCTTCACATTGGATTACTATTTTAATTGATTTAGAATTGCATACAGGGTAGGGACTTAATGTGAATGAATAATTGCAGTGAATAAAAATTTTCAGAAAGGCTATAATTGAAGAAATGATAGAGTTGGCGGGAGGATGGTTGGATTTATCGGCCAAAGTTGCCGGACCCTATATTGGCACACAAAAGGATTTGTCTATCCAAATTAGGAGCGTACTCCAGGAATGCATGAAGGACAATATGCCTTTTGCTTTGGTTTTATGTCCTACCAAACGTTTTAGACAAGGAATACATGCTTTGGTGCAAGAAGAATGCACTGACAAATTTTATTGTCTCTATATATCAAACGATCGGCCCTTGAGAAAATATGTTAAAGAACTGGAAGAAGCGTTGGGTAAACCTAATTTTAAATGTTTTGCTTAGAATAATTTAATTTTAGTTAGACCTGGTTTAACCAAATTGCTGAACAAATTAATCCCCGATATTGAGGAAGAAATTTTTCTTAGCAATGATTTGTCATCAATGCCAGAAAGGGAAATGAAAAAATTATTGTTCAACCCTCCGACTAAAGAATTTACTAGAGAAATTTGTGCACTATGGGGATATTATGAAGGAGGTACTCTATTAATTATTAACTGTTATGTCTGCATTATTTAGAGAAAAAGAAGAGAAATTTTGGAAGCATGAAAGAATTTTCAAGAAGTTGGAAGCCTAGTTTGACCTCATATTCCTATGGCGACTCGATAGAAGGGGACGGTAATTGTGGTTACCGTGCACTTGCGTATATTCTCACAGGTTTATTTATTGTTGTTATTATGTTATTTTTTTGAATTTTAAGGAGACCAAAGAAATCATGAAAAAATTCGCCAAGATATACAAGCATTTATTGCCTTAGAAATTGAAATGAATGAGAATGACCCTGAAGGTCTTCATGGATGGTGGAACATGTTTTATCATGAAAATGAAATGAGAGAGCATGTTCAGTCAAATTCAGAACCTGCAATGAATGCAGGACAAATTGAAAGATACTTTGAAAATGTGGATATGTTGGCTGCCGCCAAACTTTACAACGTTAACATTGTTGTTTGCTCTGCTCGAACTGGTGAAGAAAAGCAAAGAACTGGCAATTATGATGGGTTCAAATGGGAAGTTTATAACCCATTCATATCTAACAGTGTAAGTTAAAGATTGATTGGATGAAATAAAATAATTTTTTAAGTTGCTGAATTCTGAACAAGCCTTAAATTTGCCAACCGCTTTTATTTTTTATGGCTCCTCCCATTTTGAGGTTGTGTTGGATATTTATATTTATATATTTTTTTATGGTTCCTCTCTTTTTGAGGTTGTGTTGGATATCTATGAATGAAAGAGAGATTATGAGACCATTAGATCAGGAAACTAATTATACTAAATTTTAAACTTTTTTTAAATTTGATTTTCCATGTTCACATGAGTAATGAATAAAATGATCAGTCAATAATGATGAAAATAATGAGGATAAGAAAATATAAGAAAGAGATTTTTGGTGTTAGATTAAATTAAACCTGAAAATCGATTGCTGGCCAGTTGCGCATTCGCTTGCTCGGAATCACTGTTGATCAGCTGTGCATTCGCTTGCTCGGAATCACTGCCAATCGCATTCGTGCGAACGTCGTGGGGAACTTCCCAATGTTTTTGGGAAAATTCGACAATTGATTAAAGCTAAAGGTTTGAAAATATGTTTTAAAAATAAAAATATTAATTTTTAAAATGGACAAGTATTACCTGAAAGATGATCAATTATGAAATATTTTTTATGCCCATGGAATTTTCTTCAATTTTAGAATAAAAATTAATATAATATATTTAGTTTTTTGTTGCGTTTTTTTTTCTAAATTTCTTTTTCAATTGCCATGCCAGTTCATGGTGATATGAAACATTGATCATCTTTCAGTTATCGACGAGGAGAATAGAGTAAATTTAAATTTACTATTTTATAGTTCTTAGGGGTTGCTTTTCGACGGATCAAGATATTTTTGGAGCTGAATTTTTGATTGCTAGTTTCTTTTTTGGAATTCAAGAATGATTGTTACTAAAATTGGCGTGGGAAATTTTTTTGGAAATTATTCAGCATCTTAAGACTTGTATTTTTGTGAAAAATCCATTATATATTAATGCAAAAGATCACTAAATAATGTTCATGTTTTTTGATGACCTAATTACTCGTATACTAGTATGGGTAATGTTGCATTATTTTTTTGGAGTTGCCAACATTGCTTGTGGTTTGCGGTTGGATATTTTGTCAGCATTTTTGATATATATTTCAAAACGCCAAAATGGCGGGAGTTCAAATTAACGGCATATTTTACGAAACGCGAATAAACGGCATGTTTTACGGAACGCTTCAACCCCGACGATACTAGGCTCAAAGGCCTTTTTCAAAAAGAGTTTGTTGTTTGTTCATATTAACGGAAGTGCGGCGACCACTTTAAATGCTGGATGCCTCACGCCCGCCGAACGCTGCCCCACGATTCGTCTAAACAGCCAAAAAACCACGATTGGTCTAGACCATGATTCGTCTAGCCAGCGAAAAAGTCACGATTCGTCTAAAATGATTTACGTACAAGTGTCACGTACCAGAAAATGATTTACGTACAAGTGTCACGTACCAGCAGAGATCGACATTTTAAGAAAATACGTAAAGTGTCACGCACCAGTAAATAGGGTATTCACATACTATAAACACGTGAAAAATACTTTACGTGAGTTAATTTGTGTGAAATAGCAAGTGTTCCGTACCGTACTCGAGTATTACAGTACATGCATAAGGTAGTCACGTACTAAAAGCACGTGAAAATACTGGTACGTGAATTAGCACGTGTCGTCAAAAAACCAACAGAACCATCACGTACATGCCGTTGTACTTGTCATGACATCAAGCGGTGAGGGTCGTTTCATCCCCCACGTTTCATCGCCAGAGCAAGTAAAATCGTTATAACTCAGCTCAAATGCAACCTAGAGAAATGAGTTTGGTGTCATTAGATAAGCCTAAATGTCTGCTATAAAAACGCAAAAGAGATCATCCGGATTGGCCAAGTGAGAAAAAAGTTATGGCCAAATCTTTGGACAAAATCACGATTTTAGTGTCTAATTTGGCCATAACTTTTTTCTCACTTGGCCAACCAGGATGATCTCTTTTGCATTTTTATAGCAGACATTTAGGCCTATCGAATGAGACCAAACTCATTTCTCTAGGTTGCATTTGAGCTGAGTTATAACGATTTTTCTTGCTCTGGCGATGAAACGTGGGGGATGAAACGACCGAGTCCGGATCCGGACATCAAGTAAAATGAAAATAGCCGCTAGTGAGAAACGCTTTGAATAAGGGATTTTTTGAAACGAATATTTGTTATGTATTTTATGGTAGAAAAAGGCCATCGGTTTTTTAAATAAATTATTTATCGCAGAAATGCTTTCGTGTCATAAAATCCTTTCGCCAGAAAAAAATTCCAAATTCTCAGCGTTTTTTACGCGGATTTTACCGTATTTTTTGAAAACCAAGAATTCAAAAATTTGCTGTTTAGACGAATCATGGTTTTTGGCTGATTAGACGAATTATGGTTTAGACGAATCATGGCTTAGACAAATCGTGGCTTTTTGGCTGTTTAGACGAATCGTGACTTTTTGGCTTGTTAGACGAATCGTGGTTTAGACGAATTGTGGTAGCGCCCCGGCGAAGGCTGCAGCCCTTGTGGGTCCCCATGACTTAGCCGGGTAAAACCTTAATCCCTCCACGAACACTTGCGGTACTTGATCAACGATCCACCTAAGAAACTTAAGGGATCTGCGCCTTTTTCCACTTGGCGCGGCTGTTAATGGGGAGGGGGCAAACTTTAACAGGGGGGGGGCAAGATTTTATCAGGGTTTATTAGTAAATAATTATTTATTGGGCTAATCAGTGCTATAATTTATGTATTACGATATAAAGGATCCGTTTATTGCTCAACAAATCGTTAAATACATACTGTATATAAAGGAATAGAGGAAATGGTGTATTATTTTGAGGAAAGATCGAAAGAAATGAGAGATAAAGGTAAATTTTTAGTTCGAAATTTTTCTAACATCCATCAAAGGCTTTTCAATTTTTATTTTATATTCGCCATAAAATATTCAAAAAATTCTTACAATGGAATTTTCCCTGCTGTAAGTTGGAATTTGATATTCTATTCTTGTCATTTTATAGAGCATGGACGTAAACCATGAAAATTTTTAATATTAAATTCCATCGGAGCTAGAAAATAAAGATTTATATTTTTAAACCGATCATCCTCACACTGGGAGGAAATCCATCGTTCATTTTATAATAAATCAATCATTATTTATTTAATATATAATTCCATTCGTTTTATGGTGCATCGCTGATAGTAATTATTGATGGTACAATCGATGCCATACCGCTTGGCGGATGATCCGCTTGAATGAACGACCAGTTTATTTTTCAAAATTTATTTATTTTTCTTTTGGCCAAGGGAACTTACAAGTTAATGTTAAAATTTTTCATGGTTTTCGCCCATGCTCTATAAAATGACAGGAATGGATTTTGCAAATTCCGACTTATAGTAGGTAATGTTTCCTTGTTAGAATTTTGGCAGAATTTGATCAAAATATAGCCAAATATGATCAAAAAAATATATAGCCAAATATGATCAAAATCGATGAAACATGATTGAAATTAATCAAAATATGACCATAATTTACTTATAAATTTGGCAAATATAACCAAATTCAGATCAACAAGAAATCCATGATATTCTTTTTCTTACTTGTTAGATGTGATTTTGTATAAATTAGAATTTTAATCTAATTACTTTAAAAAATTTCTTTATAAATGCATTCTTTATTATTTTCGATACTTTTTTCAAATAAACACTGGGCTCATTTTATAGCTAATTTATAATGCTATCTTTTCACATTAAACTTTTTCGTTTCAAAATTCTCGCTCGACCGCAAAAAATTTGCAAATTGATCTCGCTCTGACGATGAAGCAATATCTATGCCCCAAAAATGCCCAATATGCAAGAACAAAAATGAAAAAATATGCACAAAGATGAAAATATACAAGAATTTACAGATTGGAAGACACTCTCGAAGGTTCGCTTCGCTCTAGTTATAATGAGAACTGAAAATGCCAGAGTGAGAAGAGCTGTTTTTTGATCATAAATATTTGAAACTTTTGTCCGTGGCGTTGATGTTTCAAATATAAAAAAATAAATATAAAAAAATTTATAAAAAATAAAAAATATATATTTCAAATATAAATATAAAAAAACAATTCAAATTCGAGCTGCCACTTTTACCTATACATTTTATGACATCTCCTCTCCCTCTTACCGCACTCCCTCATTCTTTCGAAGGGTCTTTTATGAGCGTAGGAAGAGGAAGGCGACAAATATTTTCTTTTACATTCTAAATTTCTTTTTACATTCTGATAATTTCCGCATGAATTCGCGTCTAAAACTTTCTTTTTAGTGGACATATTTCTGTCCTAAAAATGCCTTAAATATGACTGTCTACATCCGCGCTTAAATATCGCTTTGACCATCGTTAATCACTTCATACTTCATGTTATCCTCCTGACCTGTTGCTTACTTATTTTACCTTTAAAACCGACCTTAAATCATACC
>LDKF01000338.1:17323-35307 GCA_001026735.1 Rotylenchulus reniformis | reverse complement strand
GGAGGTGTCTTAGAAAAAAAAATGTTTGAAAATTCCAGATGAAAGGCATTGTTTGGTGAAAAAGATGAAGATGAAGGCATTTTTTTATTATTCGTGTATGTACATCTAATTTTGCATAAATATGTACATAGGTAATTGAAAAATGAAATTCCATAATTATATTATGAATTCAACACTTCTTTCCTTTATAAACTAAACCATAACAATTTGCATAGAGTATTACTATTAGCTTTTTCTTAAATAGAATTTCTAACTAAGTTTAGATTTTTCTCTTCCAAATGCATTTCTCTTCCGTCTTTTTTCTCTCCTTCTCCCTGCTCTTTCTCTCCTCTTTCGCTCTCGCTGATTTCCAGCCGGCTGTTCCGGTATCGGCGGTCGAAGAACAGAAACAAATTGAGCAGCAACCGCAGGGGGCAGGACGAGTGGCGAGGGATGGTCAGCAGCAAGAGGATGGGGAAGTGCCGGAGTCCGTCAATGAGGAGGGATTGTGAGTGGAAAGAGGGGGGAAGGGGCAAACTGATCAGATCGGATCGGGATTGAGAACGATTTATCACCCCATGGACTGATCGAGATTGACGAAGATCCCTAGGGATACAATGGTCAAGTCCGAACCCCAAACCCCATCAAAAACGCATACTATATGTAGAGTAGCAAAAAAAGGATCCGATAAATTGTGCTAATCATAAAGCATGTGTAATTTTAGAAGGAAGTGATTTCATACATATACATATCAACTTTTTAGCTACTATGTTTTGCATAACGAACACGCAGAAGCTCAAACACGCATTTTTTTATATAAATAAGTAGCTCAAGATTTTTACCTATTATTTAATTTTGTTTGGTCTAAATTTGTATACATTCGGTGTACCTATTAGTTTGTGCTTTAAGCCAAAAGGTCTTTTCCTGCCCGATCTCGTCGCCTTAGCGACATCCTCATATAATTTGTGGATTTATGCAGACTTCTGCGACCTGTGCGGGTCTCCAAAAAGTCAACGCGCGCCGAACGGATCCGACGCCAATGGGGATGCTGCTGGGGAGGCGGATGGGGATTTGGCCCTGGGGCGTGGGGCAGCTCAAGTCACTGGGGATGAAGCTTGGCCGACCAATGGTGGGGAATCGATCCGACGGATTAACGTTTGGCCAAATTGGCCGTATTGAGCAAAAATTGACTTCTATTCCACTCATTAATTATCATTTTATTCATTTTCGCAATTTTTAATAGAATAAAAGTTGTATTTAGTTAATTTGGTGTTAATGTTAAACGGATGGTTCCGCAGAAAATGGAACATAAAGCTATGTTTTTCGAATTTTGACTTACTCATCTGTCAGAATATTCCAAATACCAAATAATATCAGAGTTGATATTTGTACGATTTTGGCGTTTGGCGACATTTAACTTGCGAACTTTTCTGTTTACAGTATTTCATGTTTATGGCCATCATCTTTCACATTTTTTAGGATTACTAAGCTTTTTCGCCCCAGTCCTCCCCCGACTTCATTAACCATTGCCATGACTGCCATTTTGTTCTGTTTTGCTTTGTTTTGTTCGTTCGTTCGTTCCATTTTCTGGAATTTTCCACTTCTTTCAAAACTCAATGAATATAGTTCTAAAGTGCGCCTTCGATGGGGCCAGTTCCTTCAGCTTCTTCCTATGGCATCAATACAGGTGAATTAGTCCGGAATTAGAGGGACCCTTGGTACTTATACTTAACTATCCTCTAATTGGAATCCAATTGATAGTTTCAAATTTGGTTTTGGTTGTTGCCAGTCCAATTTTGACCACAGCTGCTGGTCAAAATCTAGTCCTAATATACAATCAGCACTGTTCCTGTCCTCCCCGCATTTTGTCTAATCTCTACACTTCATCCTCTTTCAAGTTTCTTCTTCCTCCTCCTCCTCTTCCTCATCTTCCATTTCTCTTCCATCCTTCAACTTCTCATCTTCATCTTCTTCTCCATCTTTGCTCCCCGGCGCTAATGTACATTTTGCCGACCAGCGGATTTCGTCGCTTTTACCTTTTACAATGGAAGAAGATTTGACACGGAGCAACGATGCTCAAGAAACTGATCAATCCAGATTGTTGGCACCTGAATGCGGAGATGGGATGATCAGTGAAAGTCCTTTCCTGAGTCCGATCCCGATCCCGATTTACAGTCCCCTCATTGGTGATCTGATGAGCAAAATAATCCTTTCCATGTTTTTATTTTACACAGATCACTTTGACCTTCATTATGGTCCTTCTACTCTACTTGATCATTTCCATCGATACACTTCGCCTTCTCCCTCAAAACATATGTAATAAATAACACGGGATTGGGAAATTGATCCCGAAAAGGGGTTGGACAAACAGATACAATTTTGCCAAATTTTCAGTCAGGATCTGCCAATGTTTTCGCCTAAGGCACCCTTCTATTTTGAGACCACCAACCGTGTTGTGTACACACCGAAATCCGTGTTTCCTCGACCAACCCCTAAAAGACCAATGGACACATTGCGAATCGATCGGACGGTGCCATTTGAGCGGCAAACAATCAGCATGGTATACTGTAACTTCCATATCTTCGCAAAGCATACGATACCATAGTGTGATGTCTTGTTCAGGAAAGTTACCGTGAGTACCCCTTGTATATGAACCCTTCATGGTACTGTCCTGCCAGAAAGCCACTTGGCCAACTGCTACAAAAGACACAAAATGTCCGAGAGGGCCATTTCTACTTCAAATGTCCCATTTGTCTTTGATATATTTGTCATAGTACATACCAAAAGCTGTAAAGTACTATGCTAAAAACGGAAAACCCAGATTGAGGCTAGAATCGCCCAAAAATTTTTTTCGAAACAATTGCATTCTTTTTTTGGGCCGAATTCTTGCAAAATGATCATTGAGCTGCATTTGATCCTTCATTGCCATTTATTTTATTTGTCCGTCTCGCCACCCCACCATCTGCTGCTCTGTGTTATTCCCAGCGACCAAAGATGTTGTGTGTTTCTGTTTACCACATCCATCCATTCTTTCCCTCTCTCCCCTCCGCTGCTTTTTCTGCTGGGGAATGGATGTAAACAAAAATAGGCCCAAATGGTGGTGGTGGGTTGTGACGATTTCGGGGACGGGTAGGAGGCTTCTCATCAATATTCTTGTTTATATTTATCGCAAAATGCTTTTTGCCCCGCCATTACTCCATAGAAAACGAAGAAAATCATCAACACCATCGATAGGAAATTCAGCAGCTTATTCCAGCCAGAGCAATCGAAAGGTGAGCGGATTATATATTTTAAATTTATTTGTAAGCAGGGCCAAAATTCTTTAGCTTAAAAATGAAATTAACAATTTAGACCATTGGCATAACTAGGAAAATGTTCAGCAGGGAGAATTTCCTTTTCACTTTGCCTACCCAATATTTCCTCCTCTACATATTAAGTACCATGGAAATTTTTCGGTATCGGAAAATACATTATCATGATCCCCACCGTGTTCAATCGCAGCCCTCTTTGACTAGGCCACTAGTTTGGACCACCTAGAAATTTAAATTAGAAAGTTTGTGAAATTAAAAATTTTTCTTACGGATTTTTTTTACCGAAGAAATTTGATGGACTTGTTTACCCGTTTATATGTACATGTTGCACATTCTTAAGATATATGGTATTGTTAAAAATGGTTAAAACCTGGGACTAAATTGCAACTTTCTTCGGTTCTGGATATTCTTTGTCCCATGGAATAACTTTCTTAAATTTAAAATGCATTTTGCAGATGTCTGACGTCGAAGAACAGCAACAGGAACAGCAGCAGGTGCGCCAAGGCGGCAAAAAGGTGAAGGGTCGCGAAGCAAATCCGCGCAAATGGAACGAGGAGGTGGAGGAGGTGGTCCAGAGTAAGTCATTGACGACACATACTTACCTATATATCAGAGAAATCATGGAAAAGGGACTAACCAAGACGGGGTAGGGATCAGGAACCCGAATTTTGAATGTCAAATAATGGTGACCACGGATATGTTCATGGATTTATGACTTCTAAGGAAATTAACTGCTTATTTGGGGTTCTAGATTTGCCAAAAGGTTTACTCCCGAATTGACTTTTCCCTTGATCAATGTCTATCCTTGATAATTTCATATAAATATAATTAAATTGGTTTAGCCAGCGGAAATGNGAGGAGGTGGTCCAGAGTAAGTCATTGACGACACATACTTACCTATATATCAGAGAAATCATGGAAAAGGGACTAACCAAGACGGGGTAGGGATCAGGAACCCGAATTTTGAATGTCAAATAATGGTGACCACGGATATGTTCATGGATTTATGACTTCTAAGGAAATTAACTGCTTATTTGGGGTTCTAGATTTGCCAAAAGGTTTACTCCCGAATTGACTTTTCCCTTGATCAATGTCTATCCTTGATAATTTCATATAAATATAATTAAATTGGTTTAGCCAGCGGAAATGAGGAACAGATCATCAACCGACTGAACCGACAAAGTCCCCACGGGCAATGCGCCAAGACCGGGGTGTCCGCCAAGGAGGCCAAACGACGTGAGAAGGAGGGGACGCTGGGCAAGAAGACGGCCATGTGGAGTGCCAAGGTGCACGAGCCGGGACACTGATCAGTGATCGGCAGCAACAAATCAGATCCGTCGCGTAATCCGATCACTTCTTTGGGTAATTTATGTTTTCATTCCTGACAATCCCATCTGTTCTTTGCACTTCCTTCCTAATTTGCAACTTTACCCATTATCACTTTTTCAAGCTGATCACATTGATTGATCGCGACATTGAGAATTATGCGATCTGCTTAAATTTACATTGAAATGGCGCAACTTTTATCTGCTGGGCTTGTTGGTCGTCCATTTCACTTTCATCAGAAATACAATTCCCTTTCGGCCCATCCGCCAGGCCATTGGCGGATCCAATAGCGACGCAATTCGTCGTAGTTGAAGATGTACAGGGCGAAGGGAATTGCCGGGAACCACCAGGCGAATCTATTATCGAGTTCATCAGAAATTTCCCCTAATCAAATGTCATATTTTGCTAGTTTTATAGTTTGCTTGACCCTGTAAGTCCAAATAATTGAGAACAAATTCATAGCATCACAAATCTATTCACGATGTTCTCCACCTTTTTAAGACTATGCCACCTATTAGATGATCTAACAGTGAGATCTGATTTCTCCCCAGGATATATGGAAACAGGAAATGCGGATTGGCCATTAGCTCAAATCGTTCTATATCACCTCGTTTAATAGTTGGCTCTAGGTCAAAAATAAGCCTATGAAAATTTTGAGAAAACAGAGTAACACGGGGAGGCATGAAAATTTAAGCTGGGGATGTGCCAGCCCTTTTGAATATTTTGGCCCGATGTGCTATTATCAGGGGATTTTGGCCCAATCCTCCCCGTTCTATTGATTAACTTTGCTTTTTATCAAATTCTCACTTCAGTCCGTGCATGTTCAGCCCGTGGCTGACCACGGGGGTGTAGGCCAGGAAGAAGGCGATCCCGGTCTCGATCAGCAGTGCCCAGTTCATGGGCCAGTTGTCCATGCCCTGCTGGACCAGCGAGTTCCGGCGGGTCTTCACGATCAAAAGGTCGGCCCACTGGGTCACCACAATGGCAATGAAAAAGGCAGTTTGGCAGGTCGCCTCCAGAACCTTGCGCTGGTCGTAGGTCTAAAAATGNCGGATTGGCAATTAGCTCCAAATCGTTCTATATCACCTCGTTTAATAGTTGGCTCTAGGTCAAAAATAGGCCTATGAAAATTTTGAGAAAAACAGAGTAACACGGGGAGGCATGAAAATTTAAGCTGGGGATGTGCCAGCCCTTTTGAATATTTTGGCCCGATGTGCTATTATCAGGGGATTTGGCCCAATCCTCACCGTTCTATTGATTAACTTTGCTTTTTATCCAAATTCTCACTTCAGCCCGTGCATGTTCAGCCCGTGGCTGACCACGGGGGTGTAGGCCAGGAAGAAGGCGATCCCGGTCTCGATCAGCAGTGCCCAGTTCATGGGCCAGTTGTCCATGCCCTGCTGGACCAGCGAGTTCCGGCGGGTCTTCACGATCAAAAGGTCGGCCCACTGGGTCACCACAATGGCAATGAAAAAGGCAGTTTGGCAGGTCGCCTCCAGAACCTTGCGCTGGTCGTAGGTCTAAAAATGGGCGAAATGCAACCCAAAAGTCGAATAAATTTATTCTCTGAAGTGTAAAGCACAAAAGGTCAAGACTAAGTTCAAAGAAATTTTATTTTATGTTTTATCAGCGGCTTCCGAGGATCAAAATTTTTCATTAAAATCGATGTTGGAGCCCTTACCCATTCCTGATGATAGCTGTCCATTAGGTTGTTAACACCCTGAGAATCCCAGTTCTTGCGAATGTTCCACACTGAAAAAATGCGGAAATCCGTCCATCAATTCTGATGTTGGGATAAATATGTAAAAGGCTTACAATCACTGGGCAACCATCCGTTCTCGGCCATAATCCAAAAATAGGCGAAAAATCCGGCCATTGCTTAACCAACAATTGTTGCCAATGAGCTAACATATGATGATTGGCAACCTTGGATGAACCCGATCTGAAAGTAGGCCAACGCGAACACCTGGAAGTTCACCAGCTTTTCGCTCTTTTGCCTCGGGGGTCTGTTCATGATATCCGACTCGGCCTTTTCATAGCCGATGGTGATCGACGGGATCTGATAAGAAACAGAGTGATCAGTCAACATTTGGAATTTCAGGGGAAAATGCCCAAAAATGGTAAAAATATATTAAAAAGGTGCCTAAAAATTAAATATTCCTGAGGGTGGCAATATTATTTCCCCATACATAAAAACCAGTCGTCGATATACAATCAATTTAAAATTAATTAATAAAGAAATAAATAAGTTCAACAATATTAATTAAATTATTGCTATGACCAACAATATCTGTGCCCAGATCGATGCAGAGCATTGTGATGGTGCCGAGAGGGAGGGGGAAGCCGAAGATGATGTACACCAGGAAGGGGACCAGCTCCGCGAAGTTCTTGCGCAACACATAGGCAACGGTTTTCTTGAAATTGTCGAAGATCCGACGACCCTCCTCGACGCCCACGATGATGGAACTGTGAAAATGTCCCAAAATTGATTAAAAATGTGGGGAAAATACGCGAAATTGTCATCCAAAAGGATCATATCGGCCACCTGAAAAATTTATTGGAACGCGTTATTCTGAAGAAAAAAAAAATCAAAAAACATGCCTGTTTGCTCACATCAGAACCGGCAATACCTAGAAAAGAAAATGAACTGGTAAATCCATTTTTCCTTGCTAATTAAATAAGCGCAAAATACCTGAAAATTACTGTAGTGTAATCCCCAAACCCACGTTTATGGTGCATTCTCTATTAGTTTGAACTTACCCATTGCAATTCCAATGTCGGCCTTCTTCAGAGCGGGCGAATCGTTTACACCATCCCCTGTCACCTGCAAATGCATGAAGGTAAAGTTATTTTAACAAAGGATAATAAGGATACAGTACCCCGACAATATGGCCCAACTTTTGGAATGCTTGGACAATGGCCAATTTTTGTTGGGGCGAAGTGCGGGCGAACACAATCTCGCGATGTGCTTGAATCGTGGACATCAGTTGGTGCTCGTCCATCCCGCGCAACTCGCTCCCGTGCACAACTATTGCGGTTGCTTCCCTGCAAATTGGCCAAACTGCCGGTAATCGGATTACTCTATTTGGCCAACCTTGGGTCCACCTCCGACACATCGCATCCCTTCCGAATGGCGATGTCCTCAACGGTTTCCGTGTCATCCGTCAGAATTCCCACAGATCGGGCAATTGCCTGTGCAGTTATCGGATGATCACCTGCAAATAATATCAAAGAATAATCTTTTCACAGCGAAAACATTCGCGCCAATTCACCCGTGACCATGACCACATTAATGCCAGCCGAGCGAGCCTTGGCCACAGCAATGGGCACCGAAGCCCGAGGCGGATCGATCAGTGACACGAGTCCGATGAAGCGCAGGTTTTTGGTGGGGAAGTTGATCTGAGCTGGTCGATTTGATCGATGATTTATTTCATATTTTCTTGGCCAAAAAAATCTTCTAATACATGGTCCCTCCCCCGATGACTTTTGTTCTACTTTGCAATCCTTAATGATCCCTTTCTCCCATCCCATAAATTGCCTCTTCGGTGTTGAACTCAAAGCCTTTTGGAAAATCCTTTTTGTTCAGTCTCAAATCCGCAAATCCCAACACTCTTTCGCCCTTGCCTCCCAGCTCTAGATAGGCCCGATTGAAGTCCTCGCGAACACTGGCGTCGAATGGCATCTGAACAATTCGCCCAAAATATTCCCGTGGATTCAACTTTCCACTACTACTGACTTCCTCATCCTTCACCAAAATGGTCGAGCACATGTCCACAATTCTTTCGGGGGCACCCTTTAAATTGGCTTTTGAATCATTTGTTTCTATATCCATACTGTACATTCCCCATTCCCCTACTCACTTTGACCACTATCAAGTATTCCTCCACCTCATCGTCCGTCTCATGGATGCTCAACTGAAATTTGTTTGTGGAGTTGAACGGGATCTCGGCCAGCTTTTCATTGCGCTTCCGAATGCTCGGTATGTCCCCTTATTGGGCAAAATCGCGTTTGTTTAAAAAATCCACACATTGCTTACCAATCATCAGTTCAGAAAAACGCAAAAGAGCTTGTTCTAGGTAAGGGAAACGAAGAAAATTGATTAGTATTTTTAAAAAACAAAGCACCTGAAGGATCGCCAGTACACTCCCTTCGAAGCACCGGAATGTGAGTCTGAAATGGTTCGAATTCGAATGACGTAACAAAAATCTTAAAATCACAGAACCTGTGCAGGTTTGAACTCGGCACGATTGCAGAGTATACAAATGCGCATCAGGGCAAAATAAGCCTCGTCTTTTGGCCCAGTGGCCGTGAATTGAGATATGGACAACTTGATTTGTATAATTTGTAGGGGAAAAGAATCTTTAGGTCCTTTACCTGGGTGAAGGTGTGGGCTATGGAGCTGGCATGGCACACTTCGCTGTTTCGATCGTACCTTTTTGGCATTTTTGATTATTTATGAGTTAGTTATTCTAGTAATTTTTATTGTGTATCTTCTTTACCATAAATGGGACACGGTCATCCGGTTCTGGGTTAGAGTACCGGTCTGAATTCGGACAAAAATTGGTTCAATTATCCTATTTCCTACGAACCTTGTCGGAACAAATGGTCGAAGTGGAACCCAATGTTTCTACGGCCTCCAAATTCTTCACCAAACAGTTGCGGCTGGCCATTCGTTTTGCGGCCAAAGAAAGGCAAACGGTGACGGTGGCCAGAATACCTATGGTTTGGCAAAAATATCAACAAATGAATGATTAAAACCAAAAAAGTAAGCCAATGAGAGAAGGATACAGTACACCCAACAGCAAATGATTGATTACCTTCGGGCACATTGGCCACAATGATGCCGATGAAGAAGATCACGCCGTTGATCCAATCAGTGCCCATGAGCAGAGTGATGATGAAGAAGAAGACGCCGAAGGAGACGGCCACAATGGTCACCAAATGGATGAAATGCTCCAATTCTGCAGCAAAACACCGATTTTTTTAGCTTAATGAGTACAAAAGCTGACCAATTGCGATTGGCGTCTTGCCCTGTTCCAGATGGGTTGCCAGATGGGCAATTTTGCCGACCGCCTCAAACAAAAGGGAATATTTTAGTCGGAAAATTACGGAATATTTATAAGGGAATAATTGGTCGATAATCTTTATAATTTATTGGTTGATCTTTCTAGCATATGTAACCGGCGCATAAAAAGATTGTGGGACTGACCTTGATAAACGATTATGACAATCATATTAATAACCAACTAAAACTAACTGACTTATAATTATAACAACTACGTAGGACACCCTAGAATAAAGGATTACGGTGTTTTTGCCGGTGTTCACAACAATGCCCTTGGCACTGCCCTCCACGGCGAAAGTGGAGTAGAAGGCCATGTTCTTGGTCTCCAACGGGTCATCGCTGGTGCAATCCGCGGATCGGCTGATCGGCTCGCTTTCGCCCGTCAGTGAGGAATTGTCCACCTTGAAGCCGGCGGCCGAAATGATCCCTTACCATGGGGAAGGATGTTAACTCTTTAATGTCTTATTATGCATCTCGATTCTGATAATTGGACTAATCTCGATAGTATCTAAGCATATATATCTTGATAAAATGAATTTTCAATGTCTTATAATCTTACTGGTACCTTAGTTACTTGAATCTGGATTTATCCCCCTCTCTTGATACCGTATCTTTCCTTCGCTTACGAATGTCCGCTGGCATCCGGTCTCCCCCGTGCACCTCCAAAATGTCGCCCAACACCACATTCTCCGTGTTCACTTCCATCTTGTTGCCATCCCGGTACACATGTGCATATGTTGGCACCATGTGGGAGAATGACTCCAGGATCTTGGAACTCTTGCGCTCCTGGTAGTACTGGAACAGCCCGGTCACCACCACCACGAAGGCCAACACCGAGGCCTTGGTACATTTTCAGGTTAATGGTTGGAAAATTGATTTTCTCATAGGAAGAATCAAATTCTATGCTAAAAATTTATTTTTCTAAATTTTTACCAAATATACGTAGTCATATGAGGGGCGTTCGCTGGTGAAGTATCCGAAGAGGAAGGCGATCACACACAGTACGACACCCACCCACAGCAGAAGGGCGAACATGCTGATCTGGGTCTTCATGAACTTCACCCATTCTGGCACTGTTTTCGGCGGCTCCAGTGCGTTCGGCCCGTGCTTCTTCAACAGTTCTTCCGCCTTCGCTGTGGTCAGACCCTGTTGAAGCGGCAAAGAATGATAAGACCAATTGGACCGAGAAGGATGGAATCCAGCTTAGAGAGTTTCGGCTGTTCCCGACTCTAATCCCGAGAATATTTCTTGGATTTTCCCATCCAATTTCCCTGATAGAATTCTGATATCCCATTCCGATCTTATGTACCTTATCCAGATCAGTGTCGTACTTTTGTGCCAATTCCTCCAGGCTCATTTTGTGTTCATTCTGAAATTCACTTCAATGAGATGTGTGGATGTTTTTTTTGCCATTTACAATTTGCATTTCATGGTGCAATTCCTTCAGATCGGCCGACGAGGGGATCCGTGTTTGAGGCTTTTCCGAAGGAGGAGCCAAAGATCCGCCACCAGCAGACGATGAGGAAGGATCCGATGGCTTGATTTTTGCCATTTTTGCTCGAATCTGAAAATTTGAGGCTTAAAGGGCAAAGAAAGGGCATAACACGATAATTTGATATTCAATTCTATTTATATATTTTCAGAATGTTTAGGCATTCTTACATATGTGAAAATCTTTAGTATTGCATTTGTAACCCAAAATATTGAATCTTTTTGGAAATAAAATTTCATTTTAGGTAAAATGGAAGTTGGAATTCGATGGAAACCAGAAATGGATCTAACCTTTAGAAAGGAAATTGAAAAACAAAAGGACAATGATGCTTCGTTTCTTAATTTTTTTTTAAATTGCTATGTAGGAATTAGTAAATCGCTTGTTTATGCCTCATTAGTGAATGGAACCAAACCCAACCATCATTGTCGGGGTTTTCGGAGCCTCGCGCCAATTAATCATTTTTTTGCTAATAAGAGAGAGCCCCAAAACGGCGAAGAATGACGGGGAAAGGTCGTTTTGGACACAAAAACAATTGATCATCCCCATCCATCGCCCATCACGCAGTCTCATCAATACCAAATATTTGTGGGAAATTTGGGTTTTATTGGNGTTGCCTAATATTTAATATTGGCGAAGTCGGAGGAATTTGAAAGGCGAAGGAAACAAATGATTTTGTGATTAGGGAATGGGAATTGGCATAAGGTCACGTCATTGCATTATTATGGCCCTAAAAATGGGGGATCAAAGCACACAATTGCGACGATGGAAGGAAGGACTGCATGGTTTCCGGCTGTTTTCCTTCACATTCTAATCGCCTTTGTACCATTTTGCATTGTACACATAAGGGAGAAACGAAGGTCATTTAATTCAACAAAAAAATTTAATATCAAAAAAATTTGGAAAAAATGAAAATTGAAATTTATGTTGAGCTCAGTGGGTCGAGTTAGCTTGTTCAAGTTTGACAGGAAATTGACAAGCAGATAACCCATTGAAGGAAGGCAAATTTTGGTATTTTGGTCACATTTTGTGTAAGTTTGGATTTGCTGATTTGGTGTTGGTTTCGCAAAATAATTCGAATGGCTACAGCATCTCTTGCCAAGAAGATATGATTTAGCTCACTCACAAGTCAGCTCAAAGGGATTCACTCGAATTGTTCCACCTTCGGTTCATTTCATTTTTCGGTTCTTCAAATTGTCTCGCGCACCTTTATGTTCCTTTCGCTTTAAACTTGCCTTCCGTCATAATCATAATGTTTCGCCCATCGATTTGTTCCTTCTTCGATAAATCAGAATTTTGGATTATTTAATCATTTAATGATTTTATTATTGTAATTTGTAATTATTTTCCCAATCACTCCTCTAGCACTTATATACTACCAGCAGTAAGTCAATGTCCAATATGATGGACAGTTCTTCCAATTTTTGTTGCTTTGGTCCCTTCCGAACCCATGTGGTCAAGGTTGAGCATTTTTTTCATTTTTAAAGAACATATTTACACAGGGCGCCCGCAAAATTGCCTATTTCGAGTTCATTGTTTGTTGGATTTTTGCTCTGATTTTCTTTTTCTCACAGCGGAACTCCGTCCTAGGCGTCGTCTGTTTTTTTTAAGATTCAAAATTCTCTATCACTTCCGTTGTAGATCACGTTGATCGAGGCTCTGACCTGTCTTCTGATCATGATCTCTTTCGGTCGCAGAAAACACCTCTTCTACTTGCCCTTTCTATTCTTATACGTATAAAATACAATTTTATAATCTAAAAAACCCACTTTCTCAGGCGATCTGGATTGTTTTGGTAGTGCTGATCACCATTTACCAAATTGGCACTGAATATAAATGGATCCGGAAATCACATTTTGTTGAGAGTAAAGATCCGATCATTTCTAACCAAAATTATCAGAGCGTCCTTGATCATCTTCTCCCCAGGAAAGTTGGCCCTGATCGGCTACAGTACCCCGGACAGGGTCGGCATGGGAATGTACGTGCTGGGCTCGGTTCTCGGTGTCCTGTTCTTCCTGTGGATCTGTTCCGTCGCCTTCCGGGCTTTCATATTCCTAAGACGGCACGAAAAGGCTACCACTCTGGACATTGTGGCATTGCCCAAGCACAGTGACACGTATTACAAAAATGTAAAATCATTTTTACTACGCAAAAACCCCACCATTTTTAAACCCATCTTGCTCTTAATAGCTTCTCAAATTCGCTATTACTCAAAATTCGACATATTTAAGCTGTCAATGAAACCCAACACTTTGACATCAATAAACTTACACTGATCCTTGGTATCACTCCTTTTAGAACGGCCTCAAATCGACTACTGACGCATTGAAGCCAAGGTCACCCATGGTGAGCAGAATTTCGGGCTTAAGCCCGCAAAATGCCACCGCCGGAATTCTGGCAATGAATGCCATGGCCGGACCCCAGAACAATGCCGATGCCAGTCTCAACACGGCCCAATGTGATGCTGGATCCGGCATAACCACGACTACGGACACGCAATGTCAATGACAAACGTCGGAGGGGACGGAGCAGGATTCGCTGCAGGACTCTGATCACTGACAACATAATGTGAACTGATTTCAAGGAAGCGACCACTTTCATTTTGGTGGATTAAAAAGTGCAAAAAGTGATTTCAAAAGAACCAATCAATGATTTCATTGTTGGGCTTTGTCANATCATTTTTACTACGCAAAAACCCCACCATTTTTAAACCCATCTTGCTCATAATAGCTTCTCAAATTCGCTATTAGCTCAAAATTCGTCAAATTTAAGCTGTCAATGAAACTTTATATTTTGACATCAAAAACCTTATACCTTCGTATTATTCCTTTAGAACGGCCTCAAATCGGCGACTGACGCATTGAAGCCAAGGTCACCCATGGTGAGCAGAATTTCGGGCTTAAGCCCGCAAAATGCCACCGCCGGAATTCTGGCAATGAATGCCATGGCCGGACCCCAGAACAATGCCGATGCCAGTCTCAACACGGCCCAATGTGATGCTGGATCCGGCATAACCACGACTACGGACACGCAATGTCAATGACAAACGTCGGAGGGGACGGAGCAGGATTCGCTGCAGGACTCTGATCACTGACAACATAATGTGAACTGATTTCAAGGAAGCGACCACTTTCATTTTGGTGGATTAAAAAGTGCAAAAAGTGATTTCAAAAGAACCAATCAATGATTTCATTGTTGGGCTTTGTCATATAATAAGACATCATTTTTCATAAAAAAGAGAATTTTTGATATTAAATGAGATTATTTCTTCATTTCCCCTCTAGACTAGTTCCTCCTAAGTATTTGATCAAATTGGCTGAATTCGATGTTTGTTTGTTAAGTTGACATTGGAAGGAGAATGGATGTTCAACAGCGTAAATGGAATTGGAATTTTGGCGGAAAGACCATTTCGCCAATTCCACCCCGCGTGTCTTGTAATTTTACAATTGTAGATCTGATCAGACTCGTCAATTTTTCTGATTACGATATTTGTATTCCCCGTATCATGGTACAACTTTTATTTACTATTAATACACATTTCTTTGTTTTCTTTCTCCATAAATTGTGTGTCAACAATCCGCCGAATATAGATTTCCACAATATTTTTTCCTATCACCTAATGAGTAAAATGGATTTTTGTCTTTCCTCTCGTCTTTCCACAGCAGCAGGTGATACACAGTTGATAAGCCATCTTCTGGCCAAGACAGATTGGCCATCTTCTCCCTCAAAAATACACTCTCGACTCTCGTCGGTTTCAGTTCCTTCTTTTTCACATTTTCGGTCTTTCCACCCCCTCCCCAATTTTCAGCTCCAATGATTTCCCTGCTCCTTCTCGTGCCCATTTTCCTGATCACTTTCGTCCTCTACCATTTTTACTTCAAACGACTCCGTTTGCCTCCCGGCCCAATTCCCTTGCCCTTTGTTGGCAATAGTCCCCAATTTGTGGGCAATAACTGCTACAGTGCTTTCCAGAAATGGGCCATGGAATACGGTAAGGGATACGGTACAAATGCATCAAAAACCAACATATCATTTGTTCAAGCATCCTTTTCCTCAATTAACGTTGGTTCTTGGCAGAATTTCCACTTTATTTTTATAGGACCAGTATACACCGTATGGTTGGGGGAGCTGCCCGTTGTGATGGTGACGGACTATGAACTAATGAAAAGGGCATTTAACAGGGAAGAATATACAGGAAGAAACTTTTTGAACAATCACTTCATTCTTCNACGAAAAAATAATTTTTGAAAGGTATTGGAAGCAATTTATACGCTGATCAGTGAGGTGGAAGGGGAAGTGAGGGACGGAATGAGGGAGCATAGTGTTGATCGGAAAGTGGACGCAATGACCGGGTCGGTGATCAACCGGATGATGTTCGGATACTCCTTCTACGGGGTCTGTAGGGAAAGGGTTTGATCTTGGCAACACAAAAAATTTTCCGGAATAATAAAATATCTAGGGAATAAAATTCAATTATTCAAGGATCGCTATGGGGATTTTGAGTTCCTCAAGAAGATGCTGGACATTCAGCAGGAGTACTTCATGTCTCTGTCGTCCATAATGGTGGAAGCTCGCCCATGGTGAGAAATGTTTAATAGCAAACAAAAAAATTTCGGATTTCGGAATCGAAATTTTGTTGCCATTAAGGATCTAAATAACTAAGAAGATGAAAATAAAAATCTTTTAGGAATCATACGGATATAGACCAGATTTTTCATTCAACGGTTTTTCTTATCCAAATCCCATCTCTATGAAAAAAGGTATACCTGTAAGTTTCTAGTGTTCATGAAAATAATAAGGAATCAGAACCGATGAACTTGTTTAGTTCTGGGAATTTTGGTCTATTTTCAGTTCACAATAAAATAAAATAAAAACTAATAAGTAAAAAATCCCAGGATAAATTTTACCCCACTATAGGCTCCGCTATTTCCCATACATTTCCAAAACGTACAATGAAGGCGAAAAAGCTCTGATGGAAATATTCGCATTTGTGGAGAAGGAGATTGAGAAGCGATTGGAGGCCAGAAAGGAGGGCCAAAAGGAAGGGAATGGAGGAGGAAGAGGGACAGCATCGTCCGGGGACATTTTGGACCAGTTCATCGACCTGGTGGAGCAAACCGATCAAAGCGACCCCAACAACTTTTATAAGTAAATTTCACTTTTCAACTTGGACGCTAACAAAGGACATGTACTTGGCTCGAGAGCTGAAATTAAATATTTATAATCCATATTTATTTTAATTTTAAATTCCAGGCTCAAGTACTTGTCGACCCTGTGCTTCGATCTGTTTCTGGCTGGACAAGTGCATTTTATTCTCATTTGATCAGTGATCATTGATTAATCACTTTTCCTTCTCTGGCAGGAAACCACCTCGAACACCCTCAACTTCCTCATCTTGTTCCTGATGCTGGACCAATCAGCCCAAGAGAAGTTGCATGCCGAACTGGATGCAGTTGCGGCAGTGAAACGGAACGGAGGAGAGAGTGTGGTGAAGTTCGGAATGTCTGACCGAGTCCGAATACCGTACACAGGCGCAGTGGTCAATGTATGCAAAATGTCAAAAAATGGAAAACATCCGAATGGTCGAATTTCTGAAGGAAACACTTCGCTTATGCAACCTTTTGCCACTGAACCTGACGAAAGTTGTGAGACAGGACGTGGAAATCGGGGGCCACAAGCTGCCCAAGGGCACAACCGTCATCAACCAGATTGCCACAGTGCTTTATGACGAAAAAGTTTGGCAAATGTGTTCTGTCAAATTCAAAATGTTTTTGAATCCGTTTCAGATCTTTCCCAACGCGGACAAATTCCTTCCCGAGCGTTTTTTGGACCAAAATGGCCATCTGAAAAATGTCGAACAATTGGTCCCTTTTGGCGTCGGAAAACGGTTTTCTTCGGTCCGAATTTTGTTCCAAAATATTAAATTTAAGGATTTGTCCTGGTGAGACACTTGGCCGAATGGAACTGTTGCTTTTCACTGCCAACTTCTTCTACAAATTCCATGTATTTATTTTTTATTTTGGTCAATTTTCTAATTTTCCCAATTTTCTTAGATTTACGCGCCTGACCCACTGAATCCACCAAAATATGAGAAAAGGCACACCTTCGCGGTAAAATTGCCAGAATACAAATGCCATGTGGAGATCAGAAGAAATGATGATGATTAGTTATTTTGATCAATTTTATATGATCAAAGTTATTTTTTGAGAAATTAAATGATAATTGTCCATTCCCAACTATAAAATGGATCAAAAAGATGATATTAAATATTCAAAAACTGGAAGGAATTGTTGCTCTGATGTTGATATTTTACTAGTAAATATTATGCAAAAGTTAAATTCAAACGCAAAGCCAAAATAATCCATCCTTTCAAAATGTAAAGATCGTATTAGTTCTGAAATTTTTGTGATCCATCAATCGCATTCAGGATGCCCACAGCACATCACACAGTATGCCCTTCCCCGGTAGCATCGTGCCACTCCCCGATCACCACGACATTTGTTGCACATGAACTGGAAGGTGATTTGGCCGATGGTCCCACGGGCCGTGTCCACGTTGTGGAAGGTAACCTATCGGAAGGAAGGGATTTATGCATACGGAAGAAAGTCAGGATAAGCAGAAGAATTAAGAGATTGCAGACCAAATTGCTCTGGGCACAGGCATTGATCACCATTCCGGCATAGTGGGAAACCACGGCCGAACCTGCGCCAAAGCCTAAGGGTCCAGCGCCAAAATTCTGGTGTAAAATCGGTTGTCGATTGTATGAAGAATTGCGCTAAAAAAGAACTTTTTGTTGATTGAACATCATATGCAG
>LDKF01000337.1:54570-77305 GCA_001026735.1 Rotylenchulus reniformis | reverse complement strand
CTTAAGAAAATCGGTCATTTTTAAATGAAATTTTTGAAGAAATTCACTGTGCGAGGTAGCGGCGGTCCCGCTAGGGGCCGCCGGAGAAATTTTTAAAATTTAAGACCATTTTTCTATTAAAAAATTGATCAATTTTTATGTCGATTTAATGAAATTTTTATTCGAAAATTAAGACCAATTTTCTATTAAAAATTGATCAATTTTTATGCCCATTTCTGAAATTTTTATTCGAAAATTAAGAATTTGTCATCATTTCTAAAGAAAAATTTTGTTTTTTGATGGCTTTTGTTGTTTGTAATGTATTTTTTTATTCGAAAAAATTAAAATAAACAAAAAATGAATGAAAAAAAGATTGAAAGTTAGGATTTTAGAATATAAAGGTGGTCAGGAATTGAACCTGCGTTCTCACCATCATGAACCTGCATCGATTCCACTGAGCTATGGACCTCTTTTGTTTGTCCTCCACCAAATTCCCTTAAAAGTTGGATCCAAAATGGCATCTTTAGGGGTGTATTTTCACCCCCGTCCCCGTCGGGGATGAGGGCCGGGGATCGGGATCGGGGACGGGGGTCAAAATGGTCGGGGATCCCCCCCCCGATCGGGGACGGGGACCCCCCGTGCGCAACCCTAGTTAAAATGATGTTCTGATGAGCTTCTCCTCAACTTTGATCTTCTATTATTCGAGCTTACTGGCCTTTTCCCATCTACTGATTCTGGTGTATGTTCTGATTTCTGGCCAACTTCTTCATCCTCAGAATTCTGTTCTTTGTGTTCTTGTTTTTTGACAGCAATAATTGGCCTCGGGCTCTTGTGAATCCAAGCTCGATGGTGACTTAAAATATCCACAAACTTGTTCTCCTGCTTTTCCTCCGGATTTGTAGTGCAATTTGATTGGATCATCATCAGGACTGCCATTAAAATCAGACTCCAGGTGATCGGATTCATTGGAAATATAATATTATTTTGAAAGCTAAAATTCATAGAATTGGATCGATCGAGTTCTCAAAACTGAACGACTAAAAATCGATGTTCAGAAATTAAGAGAAGTAAGAGATATTTAAAATTTAGATTTTTTTTGAATTTTTGTGGGTATATTAAAGTATCTCGACCCTTAAGGCCCGGTTCTTTTGGTTGCAATATGATAAAAAGATAAAATTAGGACATTTATAGCTTTTTCGTAATTTTATTTGGTTGATATTTAGGAGGATAAAATAATGGATTTGAGTCAACTTATATACTTGGACATATTCAATTATTTCGATGGGGTTCATAATACTTTTTTATTATTTAAATGGGTGAATTAGGCCAATTTTGGTGTAAATAACATTTATTTGGCATGCCAAATGGCACCAGCCATTCACACAAATTTCACATTTCCATCGGCCAACATATACGTGGCAAATATTTTTGAATAATAATAAAGAAATCCAATGGATGATTAGTGGGGATTTTAGTTCACCTTTAATTGATTGGTGATGAAGCTGATTTGGCAAAAAATTAAGCAACATCAGGTTCGTGGGTGCTAGGGCGATAAAATTCCGCAAAATTTATAAAATCAAATCTTAAAACTTCTTTTAAGCTTGCTAGACCAAAAGTATAAATGCAAATTATGCAGAAAGTTATTTCTGATTTTTGAACGTTTTTATTTATTTGAATTTCTTTTCTGATTTTTGAACATTTTTATTTATTGAATTTCATTGAAATTTTGGAAACGGGATTACAAAAATTTTGAAAATTTTTCTTGTAAATAAATGTGAAATACATTTATATGTATGTTACCAAATTTTAGAAATATTTTTTCGTTTCAGATTTTCCTGTGACACAATTGACAATGGATTTCCACAGAAATACCGTTTTTGCCCATCCTCAATGTTGTTATTTATCTTTTTTAAATTGATTTATCTTTTTTATTAATAATTCTTCATAATTTTTGTTAGAAATCCGATCCTCCAAACCACGCAAGGGAAAAATTATGACGATGGAGGGAATTGTTTATATTATGCAGTGCATTCATTCCCTTACCGTCCGATATTCACTATGATGACCAATTGATTGGTAAAAAATCATTCCAACGAAAAATTATCAAAAATTATTAGCAATTTTATAAATTTTTATTTTTTTTAGCTAAAATGGGCATCAGCCCGGCTTCGGCGGTATCCACAGCTCTGAATCTCTTCCAAATTCTTTCACTTCCCATGGGTCCACAGGAGCTGGACCAGGAGTTGTCCAAAATAAACAAGTAAAGTACAAACAAATTTTTGGCGTATCCCAAAGAAATTCGATCTATCCCATCAAATTTATTTTTTCTATTTTTAGGAAATTTATTAATAATAATTTGACAAAAAATAGTGGGATTATGCCAAAATAAATATTTTCAGGCATGTGCACGAATTGGCACCAAAATTATTTGAAGGATACGATCGGAGTGTGGCGCCAATGCCTAGAAATGGAGGACCTGTGGAGGTTGAAAATGAAATAGCAATTTTCTTTAAAAACCATTTTCAGATAAAAAGTTTTCTGTTGGTGGATCACATCGAAGAATTGGTCTGGACGATTACCTATATTTATGTTTTTTTTTATTTGGACAAATTTTAGAATGAATTTCAACAGACCCTGAAGTTCCATGGGACATTGATATTGGTTTGGAGAATAAATAATATTTTTGCAATAATGTTCATCATAATTAAAATTATTAAAAAAGATCTAATTGAATTATGGCAAATTTTGCACCAGATGTGGCGCGATGATCGGCTTCACTGGGAACCAGAAGATTATGGCCAACTGGGGAGCTTGGCATTTTCCGGTTTCGACCTGACCCGTTTCTGGCAACCAGCTGTTACCGTCAAAGGAGTGTAAGAATATCGGAAAACTATACTATCAAGTCAGACTTCTCTTTTTACATAAATTCAGTACGATGCCATCTCGTCAACTTGCCATGTTCCACAACACTGTTTACACGGTAAATTCAAAAAAAAATGTATGAAAAAATTCTATTAAAATTTAAAAATTCTATTAAACAAATTATGATTGTAAACGGAAAACCCCGTACAAGATCAATTTTAGCTCAAATCGCAGGGCATTGTGATTGCCGAGCTGACCATTAGTGTGAAAGCCGCTTGTCGGATCGATCTGAGCACATATCCCAATGATAACCAGGTAAATCTCTTGAAAATTGGTAAATTTCTGGCTTTTCACCTCTATACAGACTTGCTTCGTTTTCGTGTTTACACCCTCCTACCCTACAGCAAGGTCAAAAATTAATTTTTATGAAGTTAAATGGAGAATTTGGACTCATATAGTAATGCGGGATTATTTTTCCATTTGGCCTTATAATATCTAATAAGTTGCTTATTCTTTGTTCGAATGAGAAAATATGAATGGATTAACATTTTTGAAGTCTGAAAAATCTAGTATATGCTATGATATTTGCGCATTCGACACATGATTATTATTATATTCCTTAAATTATTCTCTCCCGTTTTAGGGTCACTTTTTCCGCCACCTCGGCAATGTTTACTCGGGAATCACTTTATGGCACGATGGATGACGAAGTAAAAAATAATGGGGAGAAGGCACACATTCTGAACACCACCATGGCTGGTAGAATTTTTCAACAAATTTGACATTTCTAGAATTTATAAATTCGATTTCAAATTTTCCGGTGGCTTTGAACTGCTCGGATTGGATGTCCAGCGCTTTTTCGCCTATTCCAAAGGGTTTACCCTCAACGAGAGCGAGTAAATTTGTCCATAAAATTAACAAAAACCAACAAAATTTTCTAGAGCCGAGCCCTTCTCGTCCCTGACCAACACCGTTCTGCGCTACCAAATTCGTCTTCGTCGCAAAATTGGAAGTGTTTATATGGCCACCGTCTCCGCACCTCTATTCTGCATAATTGTGTAAGGTGTTATGGGTAAAATTTTTACAATTTTGTACATCACTCATTAATGAGTGGCTATATTACTTACATTGATTTTATTACATCAAAAATGTATTTATATTCATGAATATTAATGATATCAAATAAATGCTAAATTATTTTCTTTTTTTCAGAACCTCCTTCTTGGCTGTTTCTGCTCCAAATCCGCGCTATTCGCTTCTTTGGCTTGTATTTATCTTCTATTTTTTTTAATATATTTTAATTTATAAATTTAGATTGCCTCCCTCATGCTTCTGCTCCTCCAAAATGATCGAATGGCCAAATCAATGCCCGGCGATTTCGATTCAGAGCCATTTTGTGGTAAAACATAATATTTCAACCAAAAATTAATTTTTTAGTCCGTTTTTCTCGTCTTATGCTCCTCCAAATGATGTTCATGTTCGTCTACCGAATTTGGCTGATTCTGGAAACCAATCGTCTGCTCCAGGAAGAGCAACAGAAATTCGCCAAAAATTCAGCAGAGAACGAACAAAATATTTTGGCGAAGGCAAAATTTGTCCGATTTTAGAATTTGAACTCTAACAATTATTTCAGTGGATCGCCCGTCTACGTCCGTCTTCTCTGAACGGACTTTCACAGTTCCAATCGGCGATTCATTGGGCATTGCTGGGGGAAACCCTGTTAATTTTCTGGCTTTTGTTTTTCTAGATTTATCAAATTTCCCATTTTTCATTGAATAAAGTTCAGTAATCTATACCACAGCTACATATCATTTTATGGAGGTTAATATTCGCTATTCGCTAAGTTGGAAGAAGTTGGAAGAATAAATTATCAATTTAAAAAATCACATAACTATTTGTGAGTTTCGGTCGCAATTTTCCTGACTAAAATGAATTTTTTAGTCGGAATGAAATTTGATTTTCTTTTAGAAATTTAAATATTAAATTTTAAATTTTAACTTGATTTTAATTTTATCCTATGGCCGCGAACTATATGCATTACTTTATGTACCCCATATTCCCCATTACAAGAGGTTGGAATTAATAATTCATTCCATGATTTATATCTTTCTTTATTCATGGTATTTTATAGAACAACAACAACAGCAGATGGTGGTAGTACACTAATGTCAGTTCATTGTTCGCTATCACTTCTTCAGCTAACGGTAAATAGTTCCACGGTAATTGCGTGGAAGTCCAGGAATGTATGGCCGACCACCCTCTATAATGCCACTGGGCGAATCAGAACCGTATCCATAATCATGGTAATCATCGTCATGGCGATGTGTGCTTGACGACCACTCCGGCTGCATTTGCTGGTGACTGTGTCCATATGCCGGCCAATTGGTGTTTCGGTATCCATCGTTGTGGTCCAAGTGTGTCCCATTCCCTTGGCCATAGTATTGTCCTTCGTAATTTCCGTTTTGGTATTCGCAATTATTTCCACAACTGTGATGGCCACAATGATGTTGATGCTTTTTCTTTAGCTTTACGGCCATTCGATATTCCGGATCGAACACGGACCGTCTGTAAGGCAGCTCTTTTTGCATTTCATAACGGTTGAAGTCCCTGAACTTTCCTGGCCATTCTTCTTCGTTTGGACAGTAATGGCCAATCTAAAATTTAAATAAATTATTTTGTTATAAAATTGGGAAGCAAAAGATTTGATATCCATATAGCTTCTCCTTTCTACCTCTTGCTTGTTGAGTCGGCACACAAATTGGTAAGTGAAGTCAACACTTTTTTGGGGGCTTTCGAACCACTCGGCGGGCTTGTTCCAACCCGCTTTGTACATTTGCTTTAGAGTGTGTTCCGCATCTGCTATTGTGCTGTGTATCACGATACCGCTGAAGGGGACAATGTCCACCGATGCCCCCCTTCTTCGCATTTTATACCTGATTAAATACTTAATTAAGCTCTGCATTATATGGAAAAGAATTTGAAAAAAAAAGAATTTTATTAGAGCACATTAAAAAATTCATTTGGTTTATGTGTTTTTTTTGGAAAATCTTTTTTTTTCAAGGTATAAGAAATAATGATTTTTAAATTTGAATTTTGGCAATCATTTGTTGTATTTTCAACATTTTTCATTTTATCTATTTTATAAATTCTGAATTTTTTTTTATTTATACGTATAGGTAGGCACTTACTCATTACGTCCGCGAGCTCCGTATTCTGATGAGAGACTGTATTCTGCAAAAAAATTTAAAACTTTAGTTTAAGTTCTCTAATGAAGGGAAATATAAAAATGTATAAAAGTGATTATTTTAAATAAAATAATTTTAGAAATATGATCATACTAACCCTCCCAAAAAGTATCCATAAAATATAGCTTTTGATCCCTAGCAAATAATTTTTTTTATGTTCACCTCTGGGCCCGACAACCACTGAACTTTCGATGATGTCTCCTGAACCTGGTGGCCCATACACCACCTTGATCTTGACTTGCTCCAGGCGGTTGTGATCCGCTGGCTGCACAGTGTAGTCCGTGTATCGGCTCGATCGCCACATTTTGGACATGAAACAGCTGAACAGACTGATCAGGATGGCCGCGCCGATTATTGCCGCGGCCAGCCCCATAAGTCCTCGCTTCTTCCTACGCCTTGGGCCATCCAATCCACCGCGTTTTCCTTAAAAATGATTAGGAATTTGATGGTCGGTTTTTTCCGATTGATTCTAATAAAAGCTCTATGTTCAAGAAGATTTACAAATGATTATTTATTTTTCAGGTTAAAAATTCCAAGATTTGTATCAAAAGCATCTGCTGATGTGAAATAAGGTCGCAAAAGTTAAAAGGACTCTAAATTTTTTGGTATGAACATTCGAATCAATTTGAAATGTGGATTGGTTGATTTATTTTTCATTTTCAGTAATTTTCGATAATAAATTTATTCGATTTAGCATTGGATTACGGTGCAGATCCATAATCATTTTCTCTTTGCTAATATAGCACATTTACAGTGTTAGAATTAGAACCTAGCCTGGAACCGAACATTCATAAAAATTCTAACAAATCCAAAGTATTAATCCAAATTCCAAATTCTTTATTTGATTGATAATTGATATCTTTGCATTGATCTTGGATCACCTTTTGCCAAATTTATGGCCACCCCGCCGTTATCGTTGCCTTGGCCAGCGGTCTCCATGATCAGCTGTAACACTCTCGTCCGTCTCTTCTGTCTTTCCTTTCTTTCTTTTTTCCGCTTTTTCTCTTCCTCCTCCCTCTTTTTATCACTCTTTTCCTTTTTCTGCTTCTCTTTCTTCTCCTTCTTTCCCTTACTATTTTCTGCTTCTTTTTTCTCTGCACTCTCTTCCACTTCCTCACTCTCTTCCTCGTCTTCATTCATTTTTGGCCAAATTTTGGCCAATTCCTTCAACAAATTCTTCATAATCATTAAGTTTCCTTTCTTTTGATCTTTTGTTTTTAAATCAATTTGTTCCTTCGAGATTTTCCATTTAGCGGCCAAATAATATACACTTTTGACCATCAATCGTTGTAAAGGTCCCTCCGAGAGATCGGTGGAATTTTCTGAAATATATTAACAATCCTATAAATTTCAATTTTAAGCAAAAGATTAATTTTTAAACCAATTTCAACTTTATAAATCTCCAGAACTGACAGTTTTATATAACTAGTGTGACCAAATTAAATGGAATTAAAATGAAAAATCTCTATAAGTATTTTTGCGAGATTTGGCTTCTGCCTTTACCTTCCTTTTTCTTTTTCAGCGCTCTAAAATCATTGAGCAATTCCATGAACATGTTGGCCAATCCCTCATCATGATTTCTGACCATTGCATAACTTTGCCTCAATGTGTCGAATTTGTTCAAAAATGATTCTGGCAGTGCCATTCCCTGTTTGTTTTTCGATGATTCAGACAGTTTCGAACTTTTCGAACTTTTTTTCTTTGCCTCCGAAGAATCCGCCTTTTTCGGGCTTCCTTTCCCACTGCTTAACACTCTCTCTAAACCCCGCACAAGTGAGTTTGATCGCCATGAATTTGATCTTTTTGAATTGATCTTTCAGTCTGCCGATTAAAATTAATTAAAATTTAAAAACAATCATTTTGTACAAATTTTTATTCAACCTTAGGCTTGCCGAGAACTTCATCAGGCGGGAATGCCGTGTCCAGCACCTGGTCCTGCTCGTCCAGCACACCCATCAGCTTCACCTCCTCATTGTCCTCCGTGTTTTTTCCTGTCGCAAATTCTGTCTGATAAAAATTGATCCAAAATTTGCCGAGGACCAAATTTGGAATGGCAAACAATAAAAATAATGAAATTAAGGCCGAAGAGAACATCAATCAAATGATGGACCTAAAGAATTTACCTAGATGAAGTTATTACCTCGACAAAGAATTGCTTTAATTAAATAAATATAAAAATGATTTTTTCATGCCAAATCAGTGAATATAAATACACATATTATTATTACGTATATAATTCTTTTTTAAGTAGCGTTTTAGGGGTCTAAATTATATTTATTTTTTATTTAAGACAAAACGTGGCGATTTTCTGCAAAAAAACCATCATAAATAATTACAATCCATAGCAGTAATTTATTCTTTTTTCAGATATCAAGATATTTTTTATTGGAAAGCTAATAAAATCAATTTTTTACGTAATTAGACCATCCTTTGCAAAAAAAATATAAAGATTTTTTTGCAAATTTATTGATATAACGAAATTAAATAACTTATCGAAAGTTTCACGCTTTCACCACCAATACATATGATAATTGGTTTTAGAAATTTATTAAACAATTTTTATTTTACACCTTTTGAGAATGAATGGTCGTCATATTTATAATATTACTTTAATGTTTTTTGAATTTCGATAATAGAATGAAGTCCACATAGAAATGAACGAACAAATATATAATAACCCAATGTTTTAAATTTGTCATTTACCGCTTATTCTGTATCGAAGGAACTATACTTTATTAGAGCAGTTCTAATAAAAGACAATCAAAATCAACAGTTATTCGAAAGAACTTTATCATTTAAATTTCGAGCATTATTGGCGTAATGTTTTTAACCGTTTCATAAAGGCGCCATGAAAATCCAACAGTGGGAAAACCCCGGACTCGGTCGTTTGAGTCTGCACGATTGAGTCTGTACTATTGAGTCTCCACGATTGAGTCTGCACGATTGAGTCGCAACACTATTGAGTCTCCACGATTGAGTCTGCACGATTGAGTCTCCGTTGTTTTTGGCTCGTTAGAGTCCTCAATTCTTCCGCATCTTGCAATCTTCCGCATCCATCCGCATCACTTCTAATCACCTTCCGCGTCACTCCTATTCACCTTCCGCATCCTTCCGCGTCACTCCTATTCACCTTCCGCATCCGTCCGCGTCACTCCTATTCACCTTCCGCATCCTTCCGCGTCACTCCTATTCACCNGGTGAATAGGAGTGACGCGGAAGGTGATTAGAAGTGATGCGGATGGATGCGGAAGATTGCAAGATGCGGAAGAATTGAGGACTCTAACGAGCCAAAAACAACGGAGACTCAATCGTGCAGACTCAATCGTGGAGACTCAATAGTGTTGCGACTCAATCGTGCAGACTCAATCGTGGAGACTCAATAGTACAGACTCAATCGTGCAGACTCAATCGACCCCCACCGGGAAAACCCGATAGTAAGAAAATTCGACAGTGGGAAAATTCGATAGTAAGATAAAATTTAAAAATTTAAAATTTTAATTCATAAAAAAGAAAAAAAAACTTTAAAATTCGGCATGAACCTAATTTTTAAAGAAAAATTCTAGTGTTTTCAGAGGCATAGAATTTTTCGGATTTTTAAAAATTTACATATGTCTTGGATTTTCCAGCTTTAACGTAAATTTCGGGGGTTTTTCGGAATTTCAAATTTAACAGGCCTATTTTTCGGAATTTCAAATTTAACAGGCCTGGGATTTTCCAAAAATTTTCATAGATCTCTAGTTTTTTCGGATTTTTACGGAAATTTTTATAAACCTTTGATTTTCAGTTCAAAAATTATTTTTTTAAAAGAAAAATTTTAAATAAATCCGATCGGAGATATTTAAATATCAATTCTCTTAATTCTTAGAACCTACGAACATTTTTTATAATTTTATCTTGCTGTCGGATTTTCCCACTGTCGGATTTTTCACTGTCGGATTTTCACGGCACGTTTCATAAATGCTATTAACTTTTCATCCGATCGGCAAATGCATATATTACATGCTATGAAAAGTTTAGATTGATGGGGACTATTGAAATTGTGTTGTCTGACTCATCAATTCCCACTAATAGTTGATAATTTTGCAAATCTTAATCGGGGATGCGAATCTTTTGCTATCATCAATAATATAAAAGATATCGAATATTCTCACAATACATTTTTTTGACTTTAACTTTATAGAACAGATAAAATGAATGTAAAGCATTAATAGTATTGTAAGTTTTATTAATTTTTAATGGTGTCATATTTTCTCTTTTATAAAGTTTTATATAAAATATGACTATAATTAATGAGATTTAATTTTTATCTTGCGGAATGTTGAAGAAAAAAGATTTAGAAAGATTTCCAAAATGAATTATTGAGATATTTTCATTTTAATTCAGGAATTTCGTCTTAAATCCATACAACTTCCATTATCACACGGTTTGATATTTATGCCAATTTTTCATAACTTTTTAAGCAATCTATAATCCTAATCAGAAATTTTATGATATTCGATCTTTTCTGATTGGTAGTACCTATTTTTTGATCATGGAAACAACAAAATTTTTGTTTTTCTGATCAACCGAAACAAACCTGTTTTATGCCCTTTTACCAAATTGGAAAACAATCTGCTGTTGGGCATTCTTAAACGGAATATTTATTACCTTTGCGAAGCAAAAATAACCAAGCATATGAGGGAATTTATAAGTATGATGCTTAACTACTTAAGTATTTTTTTCTAGTTCTGATGTGAATTTTTCATGCATTTCAACAAAAAAATTGTCTCGGAAATCGTGGATATCAAATTTTGACGGCGTCTGAAAAGTGACACAATTTAACCTTGAACAGCTGTCAATAACGAACGAAAAATAAGTTTGATAGGTGACAACAGCGACTTTCAAACTGATCTAAAGGGTAATCTAAATATCAGTTCAGACGACAAAAAAATATCGGAGAACCATCCATAAACCTTAAAAACAAATTTCTTTATATTTTAAAAATTTACGAATCCACTCCAATGGACACAGCTGGAAAGGTAAGATCGATGGATTTATTATTAATTAAACATTTCGCCAATATTTAGTGTGATTTTCTCTGCATCTTTAACCAATTTTTATTAAAAATTAATTTTTTTTTCATTGAATTCATATATAATAAATCTTAGATAATTAATTGTCGGGCGGCCATTGCATGGGAACCCGGAAAGCCACTGACTGTAGAACAGATCGAAGTTAGCCCACCAAAAGCTGGCGAAGTCCGTGTTAAGGTAAATCATAAAATAATAAATATAATTTGAATTTAATTCTTTTCAATTCAGATCCTATTCACCGGCATCTGTCACACGGATATATTTGTAATACTTATTGAAATTATTTGCGATATAAAAAATTCAACTAATAATTTTTTTGCATAATATTAGAACCATCTAAAGTTTATAAATTATTTTATATTTTTCTCCAAATTCCTCAGGTGACCAGCGGAATTGATCCGAATGTGAAGTTTCCAGTGATCGTAGGCCATGAGGCCACCGGCATTGTGGAGTCGGTTGGGGAGGGTGTGCACAGTGTGGCGCCCGGAGACCACGTGTTCCCGGCCCCAATCCCGCAGTGCCGGAAATGCGAATTCTGCTACTCCAACCAAACGAATCTCTGCGAAATGTTCCAATTCGGGCCAGGGTATGTGAATGATGATAGGTTGATATGTAAGATATGGAATAAAGGAATTTTATGGGTTTATGATAAACAGTATAAAGCCGACAAATCAGGATGTAAACTGACAAAGTTAAGATAGAATTTTAAAAATGGAGCCATTTTTACAGAAATATTTTTAAATACACGTTAGATAAAGACATTCCAATTTCCCAACTCTATAAAAAGATTCTAGAAACCGAACAAATAAAATGTAATAAAAGTTAAGGAAAATAGCTATTCAATTTTTCACAATTTTCAGTTGCAAAATTCCGCTACAAACCATGCCTGATGGTACGGTACGCTTCAAGTGTCGTGGCCAGGATTTGTACCATTTTATTGGCGTCAGCACTTTCAGCGAATACACCGTTGTCATAGAAAGCTGTGTAGTCAAGGCAAATTGGAATGAAATTAAAGAATTTAGACAATTATTAAATTGGAAAATTTATTTTCACAATTAAGTTTCTTACACAGATAGCTTAATGAGTGTTTTGAAAAATTAAATTAATTTGGAAGATTTATGCTTCAGGCGATTTAAGATTAATATGATGAGATAAAAATAAAGGATCAGAAGATTAGCATGAAAACAAAGGATCTCTCTATTCCAAAAATTAATAAATAAAAAAAGAAGATATAGTTATATGGTATATACGAAACGACCAAATATATTAATGAGACCTTTAAAATAGATATGTTAAAGAAGTTCAAATTGCTGTAATTCGGTAAAAATCTAAAAATCACGATAATAGACAAAAGGATTCTACTACATAAAGAAAGAGTTAAAATGTTTAAACCTTAAAATGATTAAAATGGTTCAGATCAACCCGAAAGCACCTCTTGATACGGTGGTGGCTCTCGGTTGCGGTTTCACCACTGGTTACGGTAATCCGTTCAATGTTACTCCCGTGGCCCCAGGAAGCACTGTCGGGATTTGGGGACTTGGCGGCATCGGACTAGGAGTGATGGTCGGGTGCAAGGAGCGGGGTGCGCGACACATTGTGGCTGTGGACCCGGACCTTAAAAGACTCAAATTCGGTAGGAAAGAGAATGCAATGAAAAAATTTAAATTACTAAAAATCATTTAATATTCTAATCAAATTAATTAAGTGAACTCGATAGTTTTTTCACCAACAAAACGATTTTTTGGACAAATAATGATACATGGAAATTGTAATTAATCGGTGAATACGTTTAATATGTCGAAACAAAATAAAACAATAAAATTTTAGCAGAGAAATTTGGTGCCACTGAATTTCTGAGCCCAGATGACAAACCGGATGGTAAATCGGTTCCCGAATATCTGCGTGAAAAGTATGGCGGAGGATTGGACATCGCTTTTGAAGCGGCCGGAAACCATTTGGCCTCGGTATAACAAAAATGAAAAATAGACAATTTATTTTCATTTTTAGAGACAAGCCTTTGAATCCACGAAAAAGGGCATTGGCCAAACCGTGGTGCTTGGAGTCACTGCCCAGGACATCCAGATCCCGACCAGCATGCTGTTAATGGGTCGGACTATCAAAGGGGCCATTTGGGGAGGTATGTTGCTTATCATCTATCATTATCATTGTAGATTATTATTGCAAATATCGCAACCTGATGGTTCCAATTTTTTATTTGTTGAAGGTTGGAAGTGTCATGATGCATTGCCAATGTTAGTGGAGAAGTACATGAAAGGCCAACTTCCCCTGGAGGACTTCATCAGCTGGCGCATGAACAGTTTGGACCAGATCAACGAGGGCATCCAGCACATGGAAAAATGCGAGGGGTGCGAAAATTAATCGATGGGTTACAAAAAAACATTCTGAATAGATTAATGTATTTTTAACTATTTGATGAAAGAAGCTATTCTTAAGTGTACATCATACTCATTTTATTGTAGGTATGGAATTTGCGGCCCCTTTAGCTTTTATGTGGTCCTTAATTCATCATTTAAGAATAAATGTTTAGAATTCGAACTGTGATTCCCATGGGCACAATTCCAACAACACCACAGGCACCGGTTCTTGTTGTAAATCAGCAGCAACAAATCGCAAATAATGATGATAATGCAACTAAACAGAACACTCAAGAGGTGATGGTGAAGGAAGTGAAGATCCAGCTCATTTGAAATTGCAAAAAAAAAATAGGAAGACATAATAAGAATAATATTGATTCACAATACAAATGTCTAATAAATTTAAAAAATATTTTTTTTCACTTCATCTGTTTACATATTTTTTACCGGCGGGATGATGCTCACTAGATGCTAACAAGAGAAGCTACGCTACTTTAGCATTAATTATCTTTATTATCTTTATTCCAATTTATTTAAAATAAAAATTGAGACATCTTTATTTTCCAAATATTACCTCTTATATTTTGTATTATCGAGAGAATTTATCGGCCGAAGGTTATTTTTGTTTCATTTGGGCCATTCATTATTTGTTTGTCAATATTCTCATTCACTTCGCTTGCACTGTGAATGAATGACCATTTGACCCTTTTAGGGCGAGAATGCTAAAGGACCCTCTAGTTAATCCAAAACACAAACTCACTCGGTTCCAATTCCAAGGGCCAAATGACACAAAATCCGCGAAAATTTTTGGGTATATTCTTTAGATTTATTAAAAATATTTTGGTTTTAATTTATTAAATGATCGTTCATACCTCAAGAATCACATCAAATCTCTTATTCTTGCTACATAATTCGTAAGACCCTCTAAACAATAAAAATATTTTATAAACAAAAAATATTCGTTTTCTTTAAGCTTTAAGTTGCGATTTAATTATTCTTTATTAAATTTGAAAATCATTTTTATTTGGCAAAATAAATTTTTCCCCAAAAAAATCTTATCATTCATGAATATTTCCTTTAGTTTCGAAATTATGTTGAGCTCCTTCGACATTTGGCCATGGATAAATGAGAATTAAACTTGGAGTATCAGACATTCACTCGATTTTTAAATTACGGTCTTGAATAAGAATGGAATTGGCCAGGGGATTACCCCCCCCCCCTCTCATCAACAGTTGTCACTGCCCAAACTTTGCTCACCATTCGAAAACAATGGGGAGCTATGTACATGTCAGGAAAGTTGGATTGAATGTCAACAATGGCGATGAACAATGTCATTGTCCTTGGGCCAAGGATTGCTATTTGTGATTTTTCTAGAAAAGTTAGTTTATAGGAAGATCACTAGAAATTAATTAGAAAGAAAATTTGAATTAATTATAAAAATGCAAACTTTTAGGCACACAATTTTAAATGCGAAAATTTATGGCTTAAGTTGAAATTTTTTTATAAGATCTTTAGTTATCCCAAAAACAGCAATAACTACCTATGTATTTCATTTTTCTCTCATCCCCCCTGGACCTGGGTGTTTGCTTGCATTCCCCGCCAACTTTTGAATAATTCATTCATTTTCAACACTTTGTCCTTTCCTTTGAGCCACCGAAATAAACCAATGTTTCGCGGATTGATTTCCATTTGCAGGTATAATTTCCTCTGGTCCATTTTAAAAAGATCTGACCATTTTATATACAAATGTGCATTTTTATTTTAATGAATTTTACCAATTTTACATGCAATAAGCATTCGCTAAAAGGTAATTCATTCTTATAAAATTAATAAAAAAAAAATTTGGCAAAAACATATTAAAAATTGATTTCAAGTCTCTATAACCTATTTATTTTTTCGATTAGATATTCTTCTATCACTTATGGATCATCTCTCTCTCTCTCTCTGATTCGAAGATCCTCCTTTCAAAAATAGGACCAAATTCATTTATAATATCCCTTTTACTATTGATAAAATTTCTTTTTCTTATCCTTAAATTTCTATGCAACTCTAGCAGTTTTCCGATTTTTCAGTTTAAAGGGGGTATCCATTGTCCAGAGTCCTCTAAAGCAAAAGAGCTAAATCCGTATTTTACTCAAGGCACTTGCTGCTCATTATTCTCCGTTGCTGCTGACAGCCGATCGGGGCTGTCCTCTCTGATCAGATCTGGACATCGGTTGGATCATAAATCTCCCCGTTACAACAGATCAAATCCCCCGAGGCGACTTAGAGTCGGGAAAGACTTAGGGGGCCTCTGGAAAGGGCGGGAAATTAATGCATTTAAACCCCCTTCCCATCCCCCTTTGGCCACATCATTATAGGCATTTATCGCTCTCTCTCTGCTCTTGGCCATACTACATTATCTCTCTCTCTCTTGGCCAGTGTGTTTTTTCATCGGCAATTGTCCTTTTCTGCCCATTACATTCATTCTCTGCTAAACAACATTTTACTTCTTTTTCTCAGAGATATTACACTTACCCGTCCATTAAGATGTGATTTATTAATGGCCATCAATGTCGGCTTAAGTCCAAGAACTAAAAAAGGCTAGAGCTATCTTCTATCTATTATTCTATTTAAATCAACTTACCCAGCTCTAATTTAGTTTTTCATAATTACATTTATTCATAAGATAGTTAATGCCCAAGTTGCTTAAATTGATAAATATTTATTTTTTTTAAAAAATATTTATAAAGTTCAAGCGAAAACCGAATTGTTTATTTTTAGTCCGAGAATAAAAAAATTCGCTGGATCTGCAAGTTTTGGCCGAAAAAACTCATAAAATGCTTCCACTCGCCCGCCCAATGCAATCCATCACCAAACTCGGGAAAAAATTCTCGACTCGGCACAGATGTGCCCACCACAGGGAAAGTGCCAAAAAATTAGGCCCGGGGATAGACACATCGGCATCCATCCGTCCAAGAGGAAAGGCCTCCAAATCCCCGGGGATTTGGGGGAATCTGAATGTGGTGAGAAGACCCACCAGCAGCGGCAGGAGAAGGACAATCCCCCTTTTTTGCGATGCCGACATTGGTAGGGTGGGAGGGAGAGGAGATTCCTCACAAAGTCCGACCATTGTCGCGGGAAATCCATTGAAAAAAATCGTAAGAACTGGGGGTTAGGTTCAGAAGAATGGGATCAATCAATTTTAATTTGAATATCGATCCACAATCAATTAGCATTAAAATGAAATACCTAGTTCTTAACTTGTCCAGTCCAATTCAATAAAATTCTTAATGCATTGAATAAATTATAAACCTATTTTATAGCATAATGAGAGGTTGGTTTCTGATTTCTGATGGAGGAAAATTAAGTTACCTGCTGACCCTTGAGCAGAAACTAAGAAATTATGTACTAAATTGTTTTGTGACCCTATTTTTGTTGCTTTGATTTTTTGTTTTCTTTTTGCACAAAAAGTTGATTATAATTTGTATACTGCTTGATATATAATTCATTGATATGATTTGTATACTGCAAATTTAGTTTATTTTCTCCAAATTCGAATTGTTTCAACTGTAAATCTGATCCCTCCCTACTTATAAGGACCGAATTTGGCATCCAAATTTGTTTTGCGGTCCCCACACTTCTCCCATTTCGTTTTTCTCCAAATTCCCTCCTCATTTTCGCCCTCCTCTCTTGGTTGGCCTCCCTCCACTGCTCTTGGCCATTTCAAACAAAAAATGGCCAGGCCCCGAGGGGCCAAAATGGGCCAAATCGGGTGAGGGAAAGGCCACAAGTGTCTTCTCTTCCCTACTCTTCCGCCTCCAAAACCCTTTCATCCCCCAAAAATGGAAGAGAGAGGAGGGATTTATTCGGCGGAAAATCCCCTCAAATGCCAAAAGGACCGCCCATATAAAGATTTTTTATGGGGATTTAAGTTTGGGGATTGATTAATCAGGCAAAAGATTTTTAGGAAGACTCATTTATGTCCTTAAATTATTTTTTTCTTATGCTTTTGAGAGCGTATTATAAAATATAATTTTGTACATTTCATAATTTAAACGATTTTATGAGTTAGGTAATTTAAAATTTTGGTCCTTATATTTTATTTTTTATGAAGTTTTTCTAGTTATCAACACATAATATAATAAAATATTGGAGAGAATTTGACCAAAAATAATTTTTATGATTTTCACATCCTACTTAACGACGATATTTTTCTCTATATAGGATTATTTAGTTATTAATTGTGCAGATTCCGCTATTTTTTAGTTGTTTTCCCTGCGAATTGGATTCCTCAGATTCCAGTCCCTTCTCCGAACAAAAATGTGTTTTTTCCTCCTCCCGCAGTGCTTTTCCCCCTCATTCCATATGGATATTTGGGTCGATTTTGGCGGAGTCCCCCGCTTTATGCACGCTATGCAAATAAAAAAGATTGCCATTGGCTAATTGACTTTGGCATATCTTTTTGGGCCAAAACTCCCGAGGACATGGCCATGGGCCAGATATATGTTTTTTTAATTTTAGTGATTTTTTGCCATAAAATTCTTTACTTTTTCATCCTTTTTGTTCTTTCGAACTCCAATTTATGGGTGTTTTTTACGGCTACCACTTAGCATGGTACTGATGCGATAGGGATCGAATCCACATTTCTGGATTACTGATCCAACATATATATTCTCTCACACCACCAAACTTCAGTGCATTTTATGCTGCCAAATTGATGACCTGTCTTCTTTTTTAAAAATATTAATGCTTAGTTAGATATACATGACATAATATTTAATCAGGTCAGAAAATGCATTAATTCGTTCAAATCCCCGATTCATTATATATTCTTAAGCGTGGGTACTAAATTTCGAATAACATAAACAATTTAAATGGTCTAAGAAATTTTTCAGAATGTCGATAATTAAAAGTGTCAATGGCAACTAATGAGGCTTAAATAATTATTTTTTGGCCCAATTAGTAAGAAAAAATGATTGGTGACTCCTATGTTAGTTTATTCCTCAATTTATATAATTTGATCATTATTATTATCATTATTATTGCACATGAGCCCCTCCTCGTTCCCTTGGCCACTTCACTTCAACATTTCGGGGCCTTCGGGCCCCAATTCCTCCAATTGGTCTGTGTGATGGTGATGACCATTGAGCATTGACTACCCATCCATCCAACCCAAAGCTAAGCTAAGCTCATCATCGGCGGGATTTTAATCAATCCAATTTGTTGTCGTTGTGTCGTTGTGGTTGGTGTTGTCCATCATTGTTGTTTGGCCATTCATTCATTCAATTCAAATCCAATTTGCTCATCCATCCATCCCCAAGTTGACAGCCAGTGGATGGAGGGGCCATGGGAACGAGGACAATAATCCACTTCAGATTAAGCTTATTTAGGTTACTAATTTATTATTGTTTATTCCGGATTTAATTATTTTTAAGCTACTTATATTAATAAAGATGCAATCTTTAGGCAATCGAACATTTGCAGAATTCTTATCACTTAGGGTATTTAGGTTGCTTAAAAAATTATACGAAAAAACTGCAAAAACATGTTATAAACTCAATTTTTCTCAGAAATTTTCTTTATTCCATCCGATTCAAACCCAACGAAATCTTATTGCTTTGCGCACCTAGATATTTCCTAAAAAACCCTTAGAAATACAATTTCCAGAGTCCTTGACCCATAGCATGCCAATTTAATATCCATGGACCTCCCTCAAACTGTCAGTTTGGGGCGCATTGTTTGGTGCTTTCCCGGAAACCCACCCATCCCCCTCCCATACAAATTGCAAAATGAAGGGATTTGCGGGGGATGTATGAGGAGGACTCATTCTGCTGACAACAACTCATTAGCAGCAGTAGCAGAGGGGAAACCTCCCTGGCCATGATGGCCAATAACACCACGGGAAATCCCTCTCGTCGCCCTTTGATGGAGTGGCCAAGCCTCAAGAGAGTGCCAATTGGTGGGTACCCAGTGGATGGACACACTCATTGCGCGACATTTACTCGCCGATGCTGATGTGATGGTCATTCATTATCATTATGGGATGGGTTGTGGACGGGGGATAAAATCCGTTGTAATTTATTGGGACACTAGGACCTGTTTAGGTATAAAACCGTACTGGGTCTAACCAGCATCTGGCACCTCCAATTTTGATCATTCTTCTCTTTTTTGCATTCTAAATCTGTATATCCTCAATTTTTACAAAGTTGATCAAAAGGCATTTTCTGATCTGTTATATAAAAGAATATGGTCCTAACTCACGTATGATAATCGGATGATTTTAATAATTTATTCCTATAATATCAGATTAAAAATCAAAATCGTGACCAATTTCTGGCCCGATTCTATTCTGGTTTCGCTACCATCTTTGTACCCTCTTCCCTTGGAAGATTCCCTCAAAATTCGATTAAATTCCTTCGCTTTGCTGCAGGATTATTGCTAATCCCATTTTGGGCCTTTCTTGCACATTCAAATTAAACATTTATGACAGCTTTGAATTTGAAGGATGGACAAATCTGTGAAAGACATCCATAATCTTTGGCCACATTATTATTACTTATACTCCTTAAAATGTCTTTTAAATGAATTTAATTGTTTTAAAAATTTGTTAGTTGGATAAATTGATGAAAAGTGCATTGGACCCCTTCATTAAAAATTTGAATCTCAAATTATTCATTTAATCAACTATTTTTGTCTCGTTTTTATTTTTTCTATTTGAAACCCAATCGGATTTGCATGAAGCTCGCGAAATTCCCATTGAGTTAGGGATGGGAAATAGCATCCCTTAGCCGTAGAAAGTTCTTTGGTCTGTCCCATCCCACTTTATATTTGCCGAACTCATTTTCCGTGCAGGGAATTCCAATTTGGCCAAGGGCAATTTTGTGGCCATTTAAGCGATAAATTTGGCCGTCGGAAGGAAGAGTTCCAATTCCAATTCGAGAGAGGTTATTCCGATGAAAGGAGAAACTTCAATCATTTGTAAATCAATTATTTGCGAATATTTTCTATCCTTTAATGTTTTAATTATTCAATATTTAAATTATACTAATTTTTAGAGCTATTTATTAGTTTCTAACTAAAAGAATGAAAAATTGGCTATTTTTCGCGACTGATTCCACCAAGGATCTCTCTTTTTAAAGTCGCTTTTCACCCCATAAAACAAAGTTTAACTTCCCTTTCCAATAAGCCGACCAAAACAGCAACGAAAACCCAAGCAAAACCAATAAATTAACCCAATCGCACTTTGGCCCAATTCCTCCAAAAGCTCAAAATGACCTCTCTTCGACGAATGAATGGACCGCGGACACCCACCCCATTTTGTCACCTCATTGGACCCGGTCGAGTGCTGGCGGAACAGTTGGTCATTTGATTGGGCTGATGAGTGAGAGTGAGTCTATTCGTTCATTTTCCTCGAGAAGATGAACCTCTCACTTGCACTAGCAAATCCATTCCATCCCATTTCGATATTTAAAAGTATTTTTTCTTAATAGTTCATAAAATTGAACTGGATCTTTTTGGCACTTTCATCTTTTGACATCTATTTTTGGAATTTTCATATTGAATATGGCCTCTCATATTTATAATTTTCCCCAATTATCGGTGTATGATCCACTGATTCTTGATCCAAAATAATGCGTTTTTTATTCACAAGAATTATATATCGAAGATTAAGGCTAGGAATTTGGGTAGAACAAGGATAATTTGTTATCCAGATCTACATATATTTTCCAATCTAGGTAGCTAGGTACCTATGTTTTAATCACTACATATTAATCACTTAAATCTTAATAACTCCGAATCAATCAATAACCCGAAACTAGAACCAATAACCAATCAATTTCACCACATAAATCATCATCATCAGCATCTTCATCTCCCTATGAGTTCCAGCATCTTAGGTCCATCACGGACCGAGAAAGCAGCAGTTGTCAGGATCCAATCCAATTTGGCCTTCAGTAGAAATGGGATTTCGCTGGTCCTCAAGGCCCTTCCTTCCTTCCGCTTCTCCTCCGGCCAAAATGATTGAGGATGGGGACACAAATGTCATCTCCGCCGGGGACGGTCGGACCTTGGGGGACTCAATTTTGGTCCCTTTCCGCCGTTGAAGATGGCCTAAAGGGCATAACGCACTTTCGGGGCCATTTGTTGGAGGACAGGCGATGACAGCAGCAACAGTTGTTGTTGTTGCTGATGATCATTTGGTGTTTTGAGCCGATTCAAATGACCCGACGGAGGGTGATCCAACTTTTTTAAAGTTCACATTTTGGTTGGATAAGATCTCCTTTACCATTCGTGTCAAAAGACTTTTCTTCGCAAAATTACCCCCATTTTCATCGCCTTTTTGTGCCCTAATACCGCCATTTATGCCATCAGAGAAAGGCATCATGGACGATGATAAAAATATTATCGAATCGGACCAATCATTTATTTCGCCATCACCATCACCCATGGGTCACTCAGATATGAATGGATGAATATCTTACCTGTCTCAAAAAGTCATCCTGATGAGTTATTTATTGTTTCTTTTTTGCCCCTATTCCCCAACTTCCAATTGGAATCGATATGGGTTGGGGAGAAAGAAAGATTGTTTTGCAAAGTTTGGGTCATTTCCCCCCTCATAGTAAGTATTACGCATTATTGTGTCCACTGTCCACCACCACACCCTTTGCAGAGACAGAAGTTTGGGTCTGACCAAGGGGAGTGAGGAGGTCCATTATCTGACCAAGGGGCTCAGATGACCAAAAAGTTTCGTGGGAGCCCCCGGGGGCCGATATAATGGTCCAAAACCCACCCATTGACCCCTACTTTTCAATGGCCCATTAGCCATTACTTTGGACGATGGCATCATGCTGTGATGATGTGTTCCCGAGTCCCGACCATTTGGTTGTTAAGTTCAAAAAATCATTTTTCTACTCTCGCGAAATTGAGAAAACCAAGTTTAAAATTAATTTTTTTTATTAATTTTGATGAATATATCATATTTTCGAAGTTGGCCATTGCCAAAATAAAAATAAAAAAATTTTTTGTTTTAAAGCTACTTTTAAATCTCCGTCACGCCAGACTCGAAATTTTTGACTTCTTTACCCGTTGATTCTTATACTTATGTATATGATACCTCCCTCCCCAATACCACATACCTCTGAAAAAATATTTTCCAAACTTCGGAACCTATAAATTCATTTTTTCTAATAAAAAAAATTCACAATAGCTCGCGTAAAAT
>LDKF01000337.1:33555-53213 GCA_001026735.1 Rotylenchulus reniformis | reverse complement strand
CTCTATGATAATCTCGAAATATATCATATTTGCATTTTTGAGAAATCTATAATGCTATTACATAAATATATTAAGGTTTTTGATGGCAAAATAAAAAAATTTGTTACAAAATCGCCGATTTTTTAGCAACTATTTTGCCTTTTTTAGCAACTATTTTGGACTTTTTTAGCACCTATTATAGTAACTATTTTGATGGTTGTTAGCAACTAAAAATCCGTGCTCTACTAATAAGTATATAAACCGATTAGAATGTCTAAAAATTAAAAATTTTGATCCAAGAAGTCCCTTGCTGCTCGCCCGAAGAGGATTAGCTTTTTTCATTTTAAAATGCACCCCTTAAAGTTTTTAAATTTTTGTATGGTTAAAGAAAAAAATCTTACCAGCCATCATCTAGAAAGTGTATAAGATAGAAGACAACACATTTGTATTAATGTTGCTTTACCACCCGATTTCCGAGTTTCCTTAGGTGAAAAACTGCTACCTATTTGAGGATATTCATAGATTCATACCGATTTTTCACTTTTGATTCTTTAACCAGGGCTGTCGCGAAATTTCGATTTCGAAAATCGAAACTTTCGAGGTTTTATTTCGATTTCGAATTTTAAAATTTTAAGTTTCGACTTTCGATTTCGAAAAATTTTCTTTCGCGACAGCCCTGTCTTTAACCCAGGAATTTCGAATTTAGATCAATGGATCTCACACTGGTCTTTGTGAAAAATTCATGCAAATCACTTCGAATGACAAAAATTTTGTTGAATTCCAGGTTCCGATGTGACTTTGCGCTGCTCCATTGTCCACCACAACAGTCCCTTCCACATACAATGGAGGACAAACAGGGGCATCATCCTCAACAACCAACAACAATCTACAGAAATTCCTGGATATTTGGGCAGATACAGGTGGGGAGAGAATAAAAAAATGAATTAGAGCCAGGGACAAATTTAAATTTAGATTTTAAATTTTAAGTTTTAATTTAGTTACATCAAAGAGTTGCCCGAGGAGTTGCACTTGCACATTCGGAATGTTTCGCTGTCCGACGATGGCTTCTTCCAGTGCCAAGTGCTTAAGCCCGGCGGCAAATTCCTGCGAGCAAATGCACTCATCAATGTTTTGGGTCCGAAAATTTTTTTCAAAAAAATATGAATTTTTCCAATTTTGCAGTGCCTCCCTCTGGCGTCCGCTTCCGACATTATCAATCGGGCACAACCATCGAAGTTAACGAGGGTGTGCCGTTGAATATCACCTGTGTGGCAGAAAGGTCGAAACCGGAGGTAAAATGGTTAAAATTTAAAAGACTTTGACTGAATTTTTAACAGTGATAAATATATGCTAACATTTTTAAAGAGACAGAAAAATCTAAAATTTTCGCAGGCCGATTTGAACTTGTTCTTGAATGGCAAGAAAGCTGTAGAGAATGTACATCGTGGAACTCAGGAATGGGGGAATGGAACTGTGGACACTTATGTCAGCTTGGCATTGAGGCCAGGGTAAAATTGAATAAAAAAGACTATGAAAATCCAAATAATATAATCCTTTTAAGCAAATCGCACCATAACAAAGTGATCTCCTGCGAAGCCCATCATCCGGAGACGGACACAAAACTGCGCGACTCAATCACGCTTGATGTGCATTGTAAGTAAATATTTATTTGGTTGACAAATGATAATGCTATATCAAGATCCAATACTTTTTAATAATTGAAATAAAATTGTAAATAAGCGCCGAATAAATTTTGTGGTGCTTTAAAAAATTGCCTTTTTTGATCAGATTCCTCCGATCGACCCCACATTGATCTGATCGGTGCAGCCCCTGATCGTCCGTTGAAGGCCGGCCAAAACATCACCTTGCTATGCACCGCCGAGGGCGGAAATCCTCCGCCTCGTCTGTTGTGGTCCTCCAACCAAAATGGCCAAATCAACGCCGATTACACCTATGATCTGAGCAATCAGGTGGGGGAAATTATTTTATATGTTACATTGGCGAAAAATTTGTACATTCATAATTTACAAATTTATCGCTCCCAAATCGAAAAAATTGATCAAAATTTCTATCTTCATGATCATATTAAAAGCAAGGTTTTTCAGATCACCCGAAATACCCATTCATTGCTGCTCCAGGGCACAGACAACGGAGCCATTTACGAGTGTGCCAGCCAAACACACCAGAACATGATTCCGCTAATCAGCCGAGTCACCTTGAGAGTTGACTGTAAGCACTAGAAAAAAACGCGCGTAAAATTGCAATTCTCACGAGATTAAAAAATAAACTTGTTCGATAATTATAAAATTAAAAACCCGAATCAATTGAATATTGCATTTTGGATCATTTATTCGTGATTTATATGGATAAAAACCATTTTCAGACCCTCCGGCGAGTGTTTTCATTTTTGGCAATACGGTAGTACGCAAAGGCGAGACCTTAACAATGTCTTGTTCATCCAGGTTAACTTCTTGAATATCTATTTTTTATAACATGAAATTTTCAGTGTTTCATCGCCTGCGGCAGTGGTAACTTGGCAAATCAACGGGTCACCGACAAAAATTCAGCCGCAAGAGCAGAAAAAACAATTACAGGTAGATTTTTAGAGAATTTTGTTGGAGGAAAAGTAGTTGATTTCTAAGGGTTTCCTAAGGGAATTTGATGATTTCGTCGAAAAATTCAAATTGCCCTATACAAATTTCTTAGATTTTGGGTGTAAAGTGAATTTTCTTTTTCCAGGGTTTTGTCACCGAGTCGAACATCACCATTGACTCCAACAGCCTTCTGCACGGTCAAAACCAAATCACGGTGGAATGCTTGGCCAGCAATGGAGAGGGCAACCCGGTGGCCAAATCGCATGTTATCCGAGTGTTATGTAAGGAATTTTTTGCTTCTTAGGAATACCAGACGAAATAATTAGAGCTTAATTATAATAAAAATTATTCGCCTAAATTTCAGCTCCTCCCTCACATCCGATCATTTTCGAGACTGAACCGAATACCGTACCTATCGAGGGAACTTTGTACAACTTAACATGTGAAGCACAGGGAGGACATCCGTTCGCAACCCTGAGCTGGTTCAGAGGCGTGGAAAGGGTGAGTGGGTTATTACTGACTTGTGAGATTGTGGTATTATAGATACATACTAGGGCTGTCCAAAACCTGAAATTTTCCAAAACTCAAAACTCAAACCCAAAACCAAAACTTGAGCCCAAAACCAAAACTGGGGGTCAAAACCCAAAACATCAAAACTCAAAACCCAAAACTCAAAACTTTCATATTTCTTTTATAAAATTTTAAAAAAATCTTGATTTCAATCATCAAAATTAGTGCAAAAAAAGCTGTTGCTGTTGCATACAATGTGAATGCGATCATTTTCAGCCCCAAAGAGGAAAAAATTTTGCCAGACAATTATTAATGTTTTTTGGAGGGGGCGCGGCCAGAAATTTTTCGGAAGGGAGGTTTGTGTGGCCCCGATAGGGGCAGCCGAACAAAATTTCGAGATTTTAAGGCCCATTTGCTTAAGGAAATTGGTCCTTTTTTTTGTCTTTTATAAAGCAATTCCATTATATTTGGGGTTACCGGCGGCCCTGATAAGGGCCGCCGGAGAAAATTTGCAAAATTGGGTCGCTCTTCTTAAAGAATTTGGTCAATTTTTTCGATTTTTTTCCTCTTCGATATTCGATTTTTTAAACTAAACAGTTTAAAATACAGATTATTATTTTTTTATTTATTTGCATTTTACAAAAAATTGCTGTTAGATATAAGGGACTATAGATAGCGAAAGAGAGAAAAGGATTAGATTAGAGACAGAGAAAGAAAGACTTGGCATTATGTTTACTAAAAATATTTGAATTATGACATCTAATGTTCCAATTATTTTCTGGAAGGGGCCATTTTATCCAGTGCAAAAAAGTTTTGGTTTTCAAAACCTAAAACCCAAAACCAAAACTCAAAACCAAAACCCAAAAAACCCAAAACTTTTCTTGACTCAAAACTCAAAACCAAAAGTTTTGAACAGCCCTAATACATACCATGGATAACGTAGCGCTAGCGGCACTTATTTTATAGTCATAATTAGAGCACGGATTTTTAGTTGCTAACATCCATCAAAATAGTTACTATAATAGGTGCTAAAAAAGTCCAAAATAGTTGCTAAAAAATGCAAAATAGTTGCTAAAAAAAATCGGCAATCTATGTTACAAATTTTTTATTTCACCATCAAAATATCTTAAATATTTAATTAATGGCGTTCTCGGATTTTATCAAATGCAAAAAGATGCTAGTTCGACTTTTTTCGGGGGTCAAGGTCGTAACAAGGGAAAAAATTTCGGAGGATGGATTAGGAGGGTTGCCGGCCGGTGAGCGAAAAAAAAAATGAAAATTTCGAGAAAATTTCGCTTTTTAATCATTTTTTTAAAGAAATTGGCCAATTTTGCGATTATGAAGAAATTAACACCATGAAAATTATTGACTCGACATTTCGTGGAGGGGTGAATTGACATGTACATAAAATGTTAGCTTTTTATAAACAAAAATCGATTTTTTTGATTATTAACAAATACCTAAATTTTAATAAAGTACAGGTTTTGCCATGTTTCAACTCGTTTAAAAAATCTATATTTTGAAACGAAATTATGTTCGTCGGCCCCGCCGGCAAAGAAAATTTTTGGCATTTGGGTCCTTTATTTTTTTTTCATTTCAGGCTTGAATTTTTAGAAAATCTTAATTTTTTCATTAAATTTTTTCGAAAATCCTCAATATTTTTTCAATTTTAAGAGGAAATTTGACTAAAAATGCCAAAATAGTTGCAAAATAGTAGCTAAAACCCCAAAATAGTTGGTAAAAAACTATTAGTTGCTAAAAATTCAAAATAGTTGAAAATAGTTGACAAAAAGTCACTCGAAAATGCATCAACCAACTTTAGGAACATGTTTTCTATGCATATTTGGCCATAAACTATGCAGCAAAAAAATAGTTTATAAACTAAAAATCCGTGCTCTAGTCATAATAAACTGAAGAAGTCCCCTTAACATCTAAATAATAAAAAAAATCAGAAAAATAAGCTAATTTTCTAAAAGACAAAAGATAAAAATTGAAATTTTTAGGTTCTAGTATAACATGTTTAGAACATTGCAAAACATCCAAATGCGCCCCATCACAAGAAAAAGTTGCGCTGGAAACAGGTCAACAATCCATCAGCATGATAAAATTAGTCTTGTGGATTGTAACTAGTTTTGTGGTCGATTTTTAAAATATTTCCCAAATTTTCTGTGATTGGTCCTACTTTTTATTTATATTTTATAGTCCATATATATATATTTTTAATTTTCAGCTCAAAGAGAGTCAGAACACACTGAACGGGGATAGTTCGCGCAGCACCGTCACTCTGTTGTTGGACCGATCGATGAACCATCAGCAAATTCGGTGTGAGGCCGAAAATGGGGCCACCGACGAGCCATTGGTGGCCAAAAAGAATTTGGTCGTTTTATGTGAGTTTCAATAGCAAAAGCTACAAAAATCCCATAGAAAAATTTTAGAATATCATTATATTCAGTCCAGTTTATTCATTTTATTTTTTTAAATCCCATTCATACATTAATTGATTCAATTTAAAATCTATAACATAAAAAATACATTTAATACATTCGAATTCTTGCTAAGTTCCGCCGAGCCAAGTGAAGATCCAGCCGAGTCGGAACATGCACATGGTTGCTGGTTCGCCCACCGAACTGACCTGCACAGTGCCCTCCTCCAACCCGGTTGCCGAGCTGAGTTGGGAGTTCCCGAACCGACAACAGTTGAACAATGTGGCCAAGAGCGGGGAGCCAAATCAGCGGAGATCGAACAAACCGTAAGGGTGATTTATGGGATCAAAAATCAATTCATAAGAAGATCCATTTGATCCCAAAATCAAATGAATCAAAGGAATATTTTATTGCAAAATGAAAATAGAATATAGTCGAGTTTTGAAATGTATATAGGAGCAAAAAAAACTTGTGATTAAGAAATAATCTTCAGCCGATTTTTTATCACATGAAATTTCACCTAATGAATTAGCTCGTTTTTTGATGATCCTTATGTATCATTTTAAGAATCGGAGAATATCACGGCTTTGAATCGGCCAGTGTCATCCAATTCACGCCAGACGAACAGATGGACAAAACAGAGGTATTAGAATAATTTTATATTTAGGGATGGATTTAGATTAGACATGTAAATATATTTTCATAATCAATATTATTAATATTTTTTAAATAATAGGATTAAAGAATATATTCACAAAAATCCCAAAGATTTCAACGATTTTTGCATCCATTTAAGTGACTTTCACTGTTTAAGATCCGTTGCGTGGCTTCTCACCATCTTTGGGAACAGATGAAATACGGTAGCTATGTGTTGGATGTCAAATGTGAGAGTTTTGTTATGTTTTCGACATTAAATTATGGGAACTAAAATGTTCAGATCCGCCACGGATATCGGTGGAAGGCCAAATGTCCATTGTGGTGGGGGAGGGCCAATCTTTTGAGGAGAATGTGACCATTCTGGCCAATCCGCGGGTGAATGCGTATGCTTGGCGCAAGAACGGGATCACCATTGACCGGACGGTGGGCAATGTGTTTGTCCGACAGTCCAACTTTGGAGGTGAAAATTCGAGGAAAAAATTATTGTAAAATTGTATAAAATTATAAATTATCAGTTAAAGTTAAAAAATAAAATAATTAAACATCCATTCAGGCCTCGGAGTCATGAAAGAAGATTCTGGCATCTACACACTTTTCGTGTCCAACGGCGTTGGGACGGCAAATGCCACAATCAAGGTTAGAAAATATGGTCAACCAGAAAAAATAATTTGCGGAATAATTCGACCTGATCATGATCACTTTTGGATTTTTGCGGTTTCAGCTGGTGGTCGAGTACCCTGCCCGCATCACCTATATCACTTCCCCGGTGATCGCGAGTGTGGGCGAGGATGTGGTGCTCGAATGCGAGGCTGATGGAGTGCCGTTGAGGGCCGGAATGATCAAGTGGTACCGAGGTGGGAATTTTGCTCGAAAATCCGTAAAAACCTAGTAGAATTGGTGAAACATCCTACTTGAAAGATTCATTAAAATTGACTAAATATTCGGAATTCAGGGAATTACAAAAAAATGACGAAAAGATTCGAAGAATATAAATATAAAGGACCGTTAAAATTATGAATTCCGATTTAAATCATTTAAAATGATCTGTTAAGGACAAACCGAGGTGAAATCGCTGGTACAGGATCAGCGGAGAGCCGTGATACGCATGAATGCCTCGCATGAAAATGGTAAGGAAAATGGAAAATAAAAATTAAGCAAGCAAACTTATATCAAATTGTGATTTAATTAACCTTAAAAATGAATTATTTTTAATTCATGCAATAATTTCTAATTTATTCCAAGGTGGTGCTTACACCTGTGTCGTGGACAATGGGATTGGTCAGGTAAATTTAATGAGCAAAATAATCAAAATCAATTTTTTGTATTTATTTTCCATTTTATAGCCGAACCATACAACAGCTTATTTGCTGGTCCGAAGAGCACCCGTTATTGCCAAGCACCCGGCCTTGGCCAGAGCTGCTGGACCCATCGGTGGAAAGGCAACCTTACGGTACAATTTTTTGCGAAAACTCATTTGATTAAATTTTTTGCTGTTATAATGAAAATCTGAAAAGGCTATACACAATTTCTTGGATAATTTTATGAACTATTACAAATCAAAAGGTCTAAAATTGTTGGTTCGAATATTATGAAAAAAACTATCATTTGCATCCATCCATTCTCTATATTTTTAGAATAAAATTTAATAATTTTTTATTTGCGTTAAAATGAGATTTTTAGCTGTCGGGCAAACGCAGTTCCTAACGCCGAATTCACCTGGGGCATCGAGGGCGAAGGGCACATGATCCACTACAACACCACCAAATACCGGTTCTTCGACACCCAATTGGACCATACCACATTCCAAGTAGACCCAGATGAGATTTATTTTCTTGGAAATTTGAAATTTATTTCAGAGCACTTTGACAATATTGAACTTGGAGGAACGAGACTACGGACGCCGGTACCGGTGCCGAGTCAGTGTAAGTGCCAAAAATTCACAAAGACACATGGATTTTCCATTATCATTTTAATACATTTTATTTTTTCTATATCCAAAGTCGACTACCTTTCTTTAACATATTTTTTTTGCTTATATCCTTCTTACTAGAGACCGGACAAGGGCATCGAACGAATTTTTCGAACGAATAATTCGAAAAAATTCGGGAAAAAACCAAAAAAGTTTGGACCCATACCTTAAGAAATTTGGTCATTTTTGAGACATTTTTGAAAAAAAAATTAATGTAAAGGGGTGCCGGCGGTCCCGATAGGGGCCGACGGAGAAAATTTCGCGATTTTGGACCTACTTTTGTAAGAAAATTGTTCATTTTTTGAATAAAAAAAAATGCTTTCGCGAATTTTACGAAATTCGCGAATTTTTAAATTTTTCGAACGAATTATTCGAAAAATTCGAATTTGAAAAAATTCGAAAAAATCAGAAAAGTTTCGAAGAATTTTTCGATCGAATAATTCGTATTCGATATTTGAAAAAATTCGAACGAAAATTCGATCGGTCCGGTCTTTACTTCTTACAAAAAACAACAAAACTTTCTTAAATCAAATATTTGAAGTTTATAGCAATTTTTTGGCTCACTTTTTGCTTTTAAAAGCTATACATACTTCACAATTTCACTCTTATCTTAGATCTAATGCAACGAAAATCATACCCAGAATTTAGGGATCTCAAACACGGGCATTCATCAAATTTATTTTATAACTTGGTTGTAGATTTGGGTTTTTATGAAAGTTGCACAAAAATAACTCTGAAGGGTAATATTGATCGTTTCAGAAATTTTTCAAAATAAAAAATAAATTAAAAATACTCATTTTAGCTTCTATGTAAATGAAAAAACCTATTCTTCACTTCGTTCAGAACCGACTTGGCCTTGCGCAAACCTTCATTTCGGTCGGACCGCCCACCCCTCCGGAAACTCCCACGGAGCTGGAAATTGTGAATGTGACCAACTCGACCGCATCCGTCTCTTGGGTGCCTGGCTTCGACGGCGGATCCGAGCAGATCTTCGAGCTGCTCTACCAGGACACGGAGGACAACGAACTCCGGACCATGAACACGTCCGAATCGGTTGGTTAATGGACAAAAGTGTAATTAAAGGCCAAACTCCGGAGATAGAATATCATTTTTAAGCAAAATTGACGTGTTTAATTTGGCCAAGAAATATTTATACTCTTTATCTATATCAGTTGCTTACTTAACATATTATAAAAAAAATAAAACACTCGCATTTCACTCAAATAGAATTTTCACACTATATATGTTAAATTTTTTTATAAGAGTTCATATTAATCAAAAAGATTTTAGGGTTAAATTGTTTTGTTTCAGCAAGTGGTGCTCACGAACCTGAAAATGCAGCATGGCTATCGGCTGCAAATTCGGGCGATCAATGCCAAAAGCGAAATCTCTGAATTGACCCAGGTAATATTGTAATACTTGATGCCGTACTGGGGTTTGGATACGGTTTTCCGGGACACCCTCCTAATCAAATATGATCGGACCCTGTAAAGTTGAAATTGGTATCGGGTTTTGTGGGCTATGAAGTTCGAATTTATTGAACTATCGATAAATCGTTTCCATCCCCGAAGGCGGAATAAAAATGTTGAAACTCCATAACCCCATATTTCTCTCTGATCTTATACCATCAGTTATATTTAATGTTCACATCAATCATATACCTTTATACTGCAATGCAAATATATAAAGTTCCATTTTAGCCCCTCCTTTTCCACACTATGGATGAGAATCAGATGACAAGGAGTGGATTTGGAGTGATTTCGAAAGTAAAAATCAAAAATAATTTAATTTAATAATGAATTAAACCTGTTCAGGATGGTCCCTTCTCGCATTCCATGGTGGTCGCTCTCTGTGTTGCACTGCTCGGACTGCTGGCGGTCAACTGCTTGCTGATCTGCTATTTGAACAGTCGGAATCGACGGCGAAAAATGAGGGGTAAAGCAATTTTTTGAAAATATTTTCAACAATTTTCCAAAGTTATTTGACGATATTCAAATAAAGATCACTTTTTAATAATATCGAATATTTATAAAAAAATGATCCATCTTATTTTTAGGGGTTCGGACCTATTGTAAGCCCGGTCCAGATTATTCAGAATAATGGATCCCAATTCGGCCTTTTTGATTGATGTGGGACTTCCCTGAATCTGGATTTTTCCAGGACCCGAGTCCAGGATTCGATCCTCTCTCTCCCCCTCCGCTTCAGAAAATAAACCACCCATAAATCCAGATATAGTTTTCCCCCAAAAATCTCAACTCTCAGCCTATAATCCCGATTTTTATTATCAAGCAAGCTTTTCAAGAAAGATTCACTCTTCCACATTTTATTGGACTTAGATTCTCACTTTGTGTTAATCTCTGATTTCTTTCCATGATTTCACTAATTTTTATTCAGAAAAGAGTGCCCTCAACCAAAATGGTCAGTGCGGCAATGGACGGGGCATTCAGATCTACGGGGCCATGACGACGGTGAGCCCCCCGACACGGCCCACCGATGGATCAACGCCGACCGTAAGCCGATCGGAGATCAACGGCACCGGCGGGGCAGGGAGTCGGGATGGCCAAGTGTCCATCATGGAGGACAATCAGTCCACAAGAACCATCATTGTGAGTTCTCCATGGAGAGGGATGGATTTAGAACCTTTTAAAATTATTTTTTTTGTCATTTGAACCATTTTTGTTTTGAATTAAAAAATGAATTTAGGAAGTTTCACCGTATGGCCACTTCAATTCCGCTGTGAATGTGAACAATGATTATTTCTACAATTCCTCCTGTATAGCTGAGTTCGAAACCACGGAACCTATCGGTAAACATTTTAAGAATTTCAATTTAATTTATATTTTTTAGCAGATTATTATTCAAAAATCCAAAAAGGCACATTAATGGACAGTGGAGATGGGGGAGCGGGATTCGTGGACTCCAATTTCATAAGTTATCAGGCCGTTCCGAATCCCGTAATAATTTTTTAAATAATATTTTTTAATAATTTCGAGATTTTCTCTAAGGAACCCCCTTATCATCTGTCCACACCCACATCACTGCGGCATTATCAACAACAGCAGCAACTCGGCATGGATTTAATGAATCATCAACAGCAACAATACCCTCCTAGTCCCTGTTTTATCCCATCGGTACATCGATTTCCGAATAAAATTAAAATACATATGAAACATTGTCATTTAAATGGACTATCAATCTATCAGATTTGGATATGACTTAAACCCTCCGACTTTTGTCCAATTTTATAAAAAAGTAAATTGATCAATAATCTGAGAAACCAATCTGTTGGGAGCCGAAAAAATCTTCAGAATGAAAAGTATTTTTAAAAAATTGAAAAGTTAATTTTGATAAAGATCCGCTGGTTTATACCTCAATTTTTGAAAAATAAAAATCATTACAGACCCCGACCTTTCACCACCACGGGAACGGATCGACAATGTCTCCGCCGAAAATGTTGAGCACATTTCTGCAACACGAGAATGGCGGGATCATCATCCGGGACACCCACCAGGGGGATCTAGTCTGATCAGTCGGCATAGATGATCAATTAAAAATATTGATGATTCACGATGATTGATCTCTTTCGCTTTTGTTTGGTGCCTTTCTTCTTTGCCCTTTTCCTTTCTCCTTTACAATTGTTCAAATGCTTTATATATTTCAGATTTTTTATAAATATTTTAATTTTAGTGTATAATAAGTATAAATTCCAGTAACATTATTCTACTGAGCAGTTTTTAGGTTTTGTAACAAAAGTTAGCAATTATGGAAAAAATTAATAGTTAAATCCAAAAAATGCAACACTTAATAATAAGTAATGATCTGTTTTAACTATTTACATAATAACTGGTCTATTTTAATTATCATCCATATTATATATAATGTACAGGTTATTTTAGTTATTGGTAATTTAATAAAATAAATTAATTGCACCATGATTATTAGTAATAATTTATTTACCGTAAATTTTTAATAATAAAATACATTATTTTAAAGGGACGCTTTCAACCGCCTTCGAAAGGGTCTTGTTTTAGAGGAGGTACATATATAGAGAAAAGTGGTGGGAAAATCACAATTTTTGCTTCCGGCACCGGGTTCAAAAAAATTTCAGCTCGGGCTCAACTCCGGGCTCCGGCTTTATAAAAAAATCAGCCTCCAGTTCCGGCCTTTCAGAAATTTTGGCTTCGGCACCAGCTCCGGATATTATAATATTAGCAAAAGAAGAAATAGAAATAATTAAATTGATTTTTTGTTTGGATTAGCACTAATAAATATTTCCTAACATAAGCTGTGTTCAACAACCATTAAATTTTTTCTTGAATTTTGGCATTTTCTTTTTGAATTTTAGAATGTTTCACAACAACAATGTTCCTTTTTGGTTTTTGTTCATTAGCAATTAGTTGGCTCGTTGCCTTTGTCCAGTCATTGGGTTTTTCCGGCACCAAAATGTGATTATCACTTCCCTCCTGGACCAAAGTGAGCAAATCCAAATCTCGTTATTGTTCCCCGCTGCTGACGACACTCCACATATCTTGGTGAGCAAAAAATTAGCATTGCACAAAACTGTAACAGAAATCCATGAAATTCCAAAAATAGAAATTACAAAAACTCTAGGGATGAACCTTGTTGTTAGCATTAGCTATTAGTTCAATTTTAAATATTAAAATCTTTTTTTTTATTTTTGTTTAACCCTTCAATTTAAAACAAACATCTTCGATATTTATTCTGATAATTTCATTTCTAAGAATAAATTGAATAAATACTAGGACATTATGATAAAAATAATTATTAACACCACTTTTAGGCAACAAATCATCTTATCTGTCTATCCTAATTTATATACTTTTATAGATTCAAAAAAAACTTATAAAGATTTAAGATTTCTTCTCAACCGTTCATTAATACCTATATATGCATTTTTATTGATTTATAAATTTATTTGCCTAATCCTTTCTTAAATGTTATGAATATCACCAATTAAAGAAATAAATTAATATTTTACACTATCTTGAATTTAGGTATTTATACAACCTTACCATAGCAAATTGTTCACGATTTAAATTCTCGCAAAATGCCTCTTCATTTCTTCCATCGGAGGATTTTCATCTGATTTTCTCACGGCTTGGATTCAAATTTTGGCCCGATGAATTTGCCTTTAGGCTCTAAAGACCCGGTCAAAAATTAATTTGTCCCAAGTGCTCTTTTGCCCATCGGCGGAACTTCTCAACCATTTTTGCGTTCTTTTTCCCCCAATTTTTCCTTCGTTTCCTCGACTTTTTGTTTGCTTTTCTCTTTTCCCCCAAATTCCCATTCATTTTGGCCCCAGGGCATTTGTCGGTGCCGGAAGGTAATAATGGCCAAATGAAAAATTAGGCCAAATGAAGCGGAAAATGCCCAGGAACCACTTTAAAAGGCATTTTGGTGATGTAAGTTTTGAAAATACGATCAATCGTATTCCATCACATTTTTTGCTACTTTGTTCCGTACTTTTTGTTACTCAAAAAGAGCCCATGTAGTGGCCGTTTGTGCCAATTTTGTGACAAAAATTCCTGTTTGTGACAGATTTTCTTCAAATGAGGTGGAAAATTGGTTTTTTTATCTTTTTAAGGAACAAACCCACCAAATTTTACGGCCATTATGAGCAGAAATTTTTTACATGAAGAATAAATAATAAATAATATTATAATTTATAGTAGTCTTTAGAAATTAAAAAGACACCAATTTTCTCTTAAATCAAGTTCCATTTACGTGCTGAGTCGTTTGGTCGAAAAGTGCAAAAATAAAATAATTGTCCCAGAAAACATTTTTTGTTAGACCCATTAGACTAAAATATAAAAAATGTTGGGCTCTTATGCAGTTTACCCCCCACAATTTCAAAGGTAACAAAACGCCCCGAATAAACTCTGAATTAAAATCCGGAAATAGATTAGAAATCTATGTAATTTTAATATATTTTTGATTATTGACAAATTGTACATTAATTTTTAAAAATATTTTATGACACCTTTGAAGGACTTTGAATTTGTGGGGGGTAAACTGCATAAGAGCCCAATGTTGTGCAGAATTTCATGCTGATTTTGATGGTATTTTTAATTTTTCGAAATTCGGCCAAAAAGTTCCAATTTTTCCCGAAATACCGAAAAATACGGTTTTTAGGGGATATTTCGAAGTTTTTGGCCGAATTTCGAAAAAATTCTTATACCTTCAGAATCAGCATGAAATTCTGTACTACTTTGCCTTTTATACTTTTGGTCTAACAGGTCTAAGAAAAAAGTTTTCTGGGACGATTGTTTTATTTTTGCACTTTTCGACCAAACGACATAGCACCTTCCATTTACAGTATACCTATCAACCATTTTTATCTTTTCAAAATTAAAACATCCTCCCAATTTTTTCTTTGAAACCATCCGATATTTTTGTCATTTTGTATGCTATTTTAGGTCCCAGAAGAACTCAAAGCAAAACTCGTTATTTCCAAATCTGAACCAGGCTAGGAGGCGATTTGCCGACTTTTTGGCCAATTTTGTTCTGCAATACCCTTGGCCTCAGCTGGTTCCTTTTGCAGTTTTGGGGCGAAATAACGAACAAATTGCTTTAAAGGGGCCAAATGCTTTTCAAAGTCCCGCGGAAGCGCTGAAAGGCACCCACCCCTCCCCCCGTTTTATAAGCCAAGTCCGTCCCTGCTGAGACTTTTGTTGTTTCGTTAATATGCTCCTCGTCCATCGATGTTCGTCGTGTTGCGACTAAAAACTTTTTTGCTTTTATTAAATTCCAAATAATCGATTTTATTCGATTAAAACATTTTCTATCAATTAAATAATTATATACAAAATTTACTGAATATTTACTGAATAACTAATAAGGCACATAAAACTAAATTGGCACACCTTATAACTCCCATAATTTCTGAATATTGATTAATTTTTATCTGATCTGATAAACTACAAAACCAATAATTTTAATATAAAATTTTATTTATTTTTACCATGCGAATGCACACCAATTTTCCGTATTTACTTCCTCATACTATAAATAGGTAGCTAAATAAGTCAATTTCCGCAACTTTAACCATTTGATCACAGCTGTTTTTTGCACATTTTGTCTCCCTGAAAATTGCATCCAAATTTGTCTTCCCATAATAGGAGGAAATTAGCGTTGAATTTCCTTTAAAAACACACAAAAAATTCAATTTTCCCCGTCGGAATCACTCTTTCTTCTTTTCTCTCCGTGTTTCCAAGATCCCTTTCGGCTTCCCAAAGTAGGTTGAAGAATACCCTTCCTGCTGTTCTTGGCCATCCATTCACCCGGGATCCTTACTCTTTATGCTAATGACATTTTCGGAATCCAAAATGAGCGGTGGCGGGTCATGTCGGGACTCTCGGGACCGGTTGGTTGGGTTGGTGGTCCCTATTGTTCTGCGGAAAATTGGCTGAACCACCAACTTCGGCGGAATGCCAAGTGAATTTTGAGAGAGTAATGGTCAATTTGGCTTTTAACTTTGGTGGGTTTAGCAATCGATCTTATGAAATATTTTTCTTAAAACTTTTTTCGATTCTTTACATATTTTTTGTTGATTTTAGTCAAAGTTCATTCCTTAATCCAAAATTTATTGTTAAAGAAAACGATGCATTGAATATTCTAAAGCATTCTATTCGTATAGCTATTTTTTTTGAAAATTTTGAAAATTTACAACTTTCGATTCCTATTACCCCTCCTTTCCCTTGTGCAGATTTTTCCTTATTTTTTACGATCATCTTATTTTATGATGATGTATTAATTTATTCCATGCCATGGCAACTTTCGAACCGTGGGAATTTCTTTCCTTACTTATTAGAGGAAGTTCATTTGTCCACGGAAAATGAGTTAGCCCTATATAAAGTTGACTTTGCATTATCATCCAATTCCCACGGAAAATTCCATATAGGTAGATACCTAAATTTACGTTTTTTTTGAATTTTTCTATTTTCCAATAACCCATAAATGGCTAAATTCACATTATATGACCACATAAGGCAATATATGTGCTTTAAATGCCAAAATTTTTATTTAAATAATTTCTATAATTTTACGGGATTATCGGAAAACATAAAACATTTTACAACATGATAAAAAATATATTTGGATATATTTTTAGTTATCCCCGGCTTTTTAGCTTTTTACAGGTCAAAAATGGTATCCATGAACCGATTATTGCACGGTTGTGTACAACTTTAATATAAAAAAATAAATAATTTTATTCTCAAAAAAAAATTAAAAGAAGAAATTATTCTTTTTTTCCCGTTACATTTTAATTTTCCGTTACTTTTTTCGTTTTTACACATAAAGAAATTTTTCGCGATCCACGCATTCTCGAAAATCTTTACAATTCCCATCTTCGATCCTTAACTCTTTTTAGCTTGCCATCTTTTTGATATAGTTGATCCTCCTCTATTAACAAAATTTTTTATCAACTTGCTTCAATATTTAAATAGATTTTTAATTTTTATTTTGCTCCCGGAACACATTTTCCCCTGGCCATTTTGTTGGATTGTCCTCCCCCATCTCCCCCTATCCCCTTCCCATTGCAATTTGTTTAAAATGTGTCCCCGAGAATTTTTATTGCCTTAGGGCCCCCGGGGCACGCATTAACCATGTAAAAAACATGTACATACTCATTGTCAGAGTCAGTAAGAATGGCCAATCTTTGCGGAACACCCACGACGGGGGGGATCGATTTGGCCATTTGGCCAAATGAGAAAATTAACAAAATGAATTAGAAAAAAATGAAAAACTGTAAAAATATTCCCAAAAACCGCTTCATGGGCTCAAATTTTTTAGTATTAAATTGAAAGATCGCTCAAACTTCCATATATGTAAATAATCTATTAAAAAAATCAAAAATGGCAAATGTAATCAGATCCAGCCTGCCTCTCCTCGGAATATTTAAATTATAATTTTTCAACTAAATTTAATAATATTCCAAAAAAATTGACCATTTATAAAATTTTCTTTAGCAATTCCATTAAAAATGCTTGAATTCACCCTATGGCTTCTAACCGTCAATGCCATGGCCAAACAAAGTAATGCTGGGACAACCGAAACCAAAATTGTACCTTTGACACGTGGTAAGGCAGAAATATTTAATTTGTCTAAAATTTTGATTTTCTTTTGAGAATTTATCGCTTTGTTGGACGACGAAAGAAGATATAACAAATATGCAACTCCGACACAAGATAAAGGTAAAAATAAAAAATAAATTTATTTAAAATTTACTTTCCCATAGGAATCGCAACAAATGTGTCAATGTCCATGTTCATCGAGGGCATTTCGAGCTTCAGTGCCCAGACAATGGACTACCAGCTGGACATGTACTTCTATCAGGTGGCAATTTTGTGGATAACATGATATGGATTAAATATTTTTTGTGTTTGGGTCTATCGAATTAATATGTCGCAAAAATCATGGTTAAAAAATTGAATATGTCCTAATTTTGAGGTCGAAATTATCACGAAAAATTATTGAGAAAAATTGTAAAAAAATGTCAAGGCCCAATGCTTTCCATCAATTTTATTTTTTCAGGAATGGAAGGACGAAAGGCTGAAGCATAACGGATCCGGGCCCGTATTAATCCGAGATAAAGCTGTTTTCAAGGCGAGTTAGATTGGTAACTTATAAATTTCAAACAATTTCAGAAACTTTGGCATCCGGACATTTATTTTGCCAATGCCAGACAGGCATCTTTTCAGGAGATCACGGAAGATAATTTTATGGTTTGGATCTATCCGAATGGAAGGTGAATAAATTATCGAATAAAAAATATTTATTATAATTTTTGCAAGGATCTGGTACGATTGTCGCATTTCGCTGGTTGCCATTTGCATGATGGACCTGTGGAAGTATCCGTTGGACTCCCAAATTTGCGAACTTCGAATTCTGAGCTGTAAGACGTATATTTACATAATTTCTAAAAAAGTAAAATTTTTAGATGCCTATCCGGAAAACTATTTACGGCTGCGATGGTCAACAAAAATTGATCCAGCCATCGACAGAAATATGGGCATCAAAATGCCAGGTAAAAAGTGGAAAGCATTTAAGATAAATTCTTTTGAAAAATTTGCTTTTCTGAGCTTTTTCTAAATAAATTTTCGACTTTTCCAGACATGAATTTGGTCCAAATTGCAACTGGCGAATGCAATGGCACTTATGCGACGGGTAATTTTTTTTAATTTTATTATTTTAAATTTTCTCAGGCAAATGGAGCTGCCAAACTGCAGTTTTTTACGGTGAAATTAAAGTTTTTTTCAAATTAAAAAACGATTTATTGTGCATTTAGTTGAACGGGCAATGCTGCACCATATCATACAAACTTATGTGCCCACCTCCCTAATCGTAATCATATCATGGTAAAAATAATTATTAATTAAAAATAGCGATTTTCAATTTTTTTAATTTAGGTTCAATTTTTGGCTGGACATCGATGCAGCCCCTGCACGAGTAACCCTTTCCATCACCACTCTTCTCACCATTGCAACTCAAGTGAAAACCAAAAATTAAATAAGAAAATTAATAAATGATTTTTTTAAGGCAAATGCAGTCAAATTGGCATTGCCCGAAGTGTCCTACATGAAGGCAATTGACTCTTGGATGGGCATGTGCATGGCCTTCGTCTTTGGTAAAAAATTTAGAGATTTTATATAGAAAAATAGGTTAAATATACTATAAAATATTTTATGTAAAATTACTTATTTTATATATTTTCAGCAGTGATGGTGGAGTACACCATCGCGCATTTTGCCAAGAACCAGGAGTACCTGTTCCAAGTTGCCCAAGCCTCGCCGCCGTCGCTGGTGGTGGACCCGGAGGCATTGGGCACATTTTTGGCAAATGCCAAAAAGGACGGGGACCCGGAGGGGGCAGTGCCACAGGAGCTGGAGGAGTTCATCACCTCGGAACAGTTGCATAGGTTGCGCATTCCTTTATTATTATTTAGATATTTAATTCTTTATAAAAAATTTTTATTATATTCCGTGTTTCATGGCGGTATTTAAAAAACTCCTTTTTAAAACTTATACTCAAACTCTTCTCTAACTGAGAACTGGCATCATTTTAATAAATTTTTTTTGCTAATTTTTATTGCCTTTGATTTTTTTGATTGTTGGTTCTTGGGAGGAACCGATTTTGATAACTTCTTCTAAACCTAGAGATTTTTTTGGCAAAAATTAACAATTAGCTTTACAAAAGTTGAAGATCACTTTTTGAATTAAATTTTTAAATTTTCAGGCATTGGCGCAAAAGGGTTTGTGGCGTTCTGCCTAATGGGGTTCCGATCACCACTGATCGATCGGCATCCAAACAGCAACGGCATTCGGTGAAGTCATCCTTAAGTGCCAGAAGCTTCCGGACGGCGAAAATTAAAAGCGAACAATTTGGTGGCGAACTTCTTGTAACCGGTAAATATATATACCGTATTTCCTGTATTAGACCCCCCGGGGGATTTATTTTTCAACCCCCCTCCAGAGGGGGGGTCTATTACAGAGGGGGACTAAATGC
>LDKF01000337.1:0-28028 GCA_001026735.1 Rotylenchulus reniformis | reverse complement strand
CAAAGCATCCCTTTTAACGTTGCAAAAAAGGAATTTTTTAGAAACTTCGGATAAGTCAAAAAGAAGGTCGCCAAAAACCTCTAAAATTGGGCATTTTCTGGGGGCAAAAATGAGAATCTCAGCTTTAGGGCTTTTTCGAAGGCTCAAATCATTATCATTCTATACAATTAGGCCAAATTAGGTAAAATACTTCCAAATTTCATTTTTGCTAACTTATTCTTAAAATTTTTTCTTAGGATTACTTTTTCGGATGATTGGCCCAAAACCAAGTGTTTAAAAAGTCCACTGGAAATAAATTACCAGATGTGCTAGGAAGTTCATTTTTACCCTGAATATTCGTTAAACTGTGCTCTATCAGATTATTATTTGAATTGGTTCTCTAGCCCTTTTTACAGGGTGCGCCAAAAAAAATTGCCCGCGATAAAATGTCCATAACTTTGTTTACATAAATCCAATTGGAATCAAATAACAATCAAAATATGCGTAACAAAATAGGGAACAATTACAAACATTAAGATTCAAAATGTCCGCCCTTGGCCCGGATACAGAGTCGAAGTCGGTCGGAAAAATTTTCGACGATGCGCCGCAACTCTTGGAACGGAATTTTATCCCATTCTCTAAGAAGGGCTTGCTTGAGCGACTCCAAATTTTTATGAGGAGTAGCACAGGCCCTAGCCTCCAAAATGGTCCAGATGGAATAATCCATCGGATTCAGATCGGGAGAATAGGGGGGCCATTCTTGGGATGATATGAACCCGGGCAAATGGGTCCGGCACCAGGTCTGAACTTCGAGGTCCTTTTGGGTAGGGACAATATGCAAATGAAGAATCCGCTCTTTGGCCTAAAAAGTAGCCCATAGAACGAGGTTTTAAAATGCCTTGGAGATTTTCCCATATATAATAAACTTTGTCGATTTTGACCTCTTGGTACGCGAAAATCAGGGTTTTTTGCTAATGGGAGAAATTCAGACCCAAATAAAAAGTTATGACAACTTTTTGAAATAACTGGCAATACGATCAGAAAGTACAGGTTATTCTGCCCATGTTNCGCTCATTTTTGAAGTATTCTAATGTGCCATACACCCTATGCATTTAATTAATTTTTTTTCCTTTGAAAATTTTTTACTGGAATTTTTTAATGGTTTGGTAGACAGTCATCCTAGAGAAGCCAAGTAGGGTTGATATTTTGAAGGCTCTTTTTCCCTATTTGGATATTGTTATTCCAAAATTCAAAGACTAGATTTTATAGAGAATTGATAGGGCTAAAATATAAATAAAAGTGGTAAACAATATCTCCGCGGGAAAATAAATTAGAGAAAAGGGAAGAGCGGGCAATTTTTTTTGGCGCACCCTGTATTGTTGTGGAAAAATTATCCCAAATTGACCATGTCAAAAATGACCTCTTATTGTATTCGGCCCAAAAACTCTTTAAATGTTTGACTAATGGGATTGATTTCTTGCACAAAAATAGTAATATACTATCGATAATAATGATGGATATTGGGCGGAATTTATTTTATTATTTTGATTTTATAAAAAATATTTTTGCGGAATTGGTGAGGAGGGTCGCGAACTTAGTTTACACCCTAAGTATATGCAATGCATATGAAAGAATAAAATTAATTTAATATTTTCATTTTGCTACTTTAAAAAAATAGTCTTAATTTATCAAAGAACATGTAAAATGACGGGATGGCCTCGTTTTATGGGGGTCAAATTCCTTCGTTTTGCTGTGCATTTTTCTCTCCTTCCGCCGATCATGGGTTGGCCCTCTCCTCTCAACTGATCACCAAAGCAAGAACGGTTGAGTGATAAGCTACTTTCTGTTGATGATAAGCTACTGGAGGGGAAATGTGAGATGGAACATTGGGGCCAAAAAGATATTTTGTGCAATTCTCCTTTTTCGCAACAAAATAAAATTAGGAAAAAAGGTCATTGATTGATCATAGATTTTTGACTCCGTATCCGATCTGCATCCGGATGGTATTGAATACTAGATATGATGAAAAATGGGAAACAGATGGATGTAAAAATTGGGAGAGAATAAAAATTCCCTTTATTTAGGGAAAATTTCGAATACATAAATTTGTATGATTTTTCATTAAGTTATTAAAAAAAGAAATTTAATTTATCTTGAAAAAGAAAATCAGGATGACGTCAATCACTGTTAAGTTTTAAGGAAATTTATTTTATTTTATTATCTTCGTCATCATTATTTTCATTTTATTTGGACCAATTTTAATGCATTTCTACCCTTTTTAATATATCATTCATACATATAGAATAATCGCTATCATTCAAACAAAATGGCAAAACATTACTTTTGGAAAATTTTCTTTCCTTTATATTTCATGGATAAGGTGTTCAAACATTTAAAAAGATTTATTTAAGGCTTTTTTCTTTTAGCAAAAAAATAATTATGTAAAACCAACAACCAGCAACGAAATGGTTATCCATCAGCAGATGGAAAAAATTCAAATAATTCTTCCATTTTGATCCAACCTCTAAATGATATATAGATAGATCTATACATCTAAAAAATAATCTGTTTCAAAATATTTGAACAAATTTTTAATTTAATTATTTAATCTTTTTCTAATTACATTTTTCGTTTTCCTTTGATTCATAGTAGGAATTTTATTCTCAAAAAATGTAGATACATATAATGAATGATCAAGAAAGTGATTGAGTTTCAGCAGGTTTTCGGGTTTTTTCGGAACACAAATATTCATGCCATTCCCGGGCTCTTGCCAAGATTTTCGTCTTTGCAAGTCATTGGCACTCGGAGGCCCCTCAGACGGTCCATTTCGGCTTGAACTTGGTCCAACGACTTGTTCCTGGTCTCCGGCATGAATTTCCACGCAAATGCAATGAACAGGGCGGTGAAGACGGTGAACACGAAGAAGGAGTACTCGTGGAGAATTTCCTGGAGAAAAAATTCGATGGGTTCTGATGTAATGATATTGGAGTTCTGATAATTTTCTGACTTGAGAGAATGTGGAAAATATGAATTTTCATTAAACTGAAGTTGACTTTGATAATTTATATGAAGCATAATCCTTTGTTAAACCTTTATTTAAACGAGTACTATTCAGAATGATATGAAAGAGGACTTTCTGATAGCCCCAATTTATTCTCTGTAAAATTCGCCTACAAAAATGGACATTCTTGTCAAAACCGACATCCTAGAAAATTTTTAATAATTAAATTTATTTTGTATGAAATTTGACCATTTCCATAAAAGTGTTTTTAATACTATTAAATTTGGGTCGAAAGATTGCTCTGTGATTAAAAAAATGAGATTTTTCAAAAATAAATTCTGATTTACATTCAACATGGGGAAGAAGAAGCCGACAATGGCGTTGGAACCCCAATTGGACAGCACAACAATGGAATTGGCATTGCCGAGAGCATTCATTGGGAAAATTTCGCTGACAAAAAACCACGGAATCGAGCCTATAAACGGGGTTAAGAAAATTTAACAATCTTGAGAAAATTTTGTTTTAGAATGTAAGCAAAAGATAATTGGTTTTAGAAAAATAATAAAAATATGGAAATTTTGACTTTTTCTTAATATGTACCTGGTCCAATAGCGGCCGATACAACGAATAGCAAAACGAACAGAATGGAAAAGTACGAAAACCATTGAATGGACTGATAAAAAAATGAAAAATTAGATTTTTCGGAGTCCAAAACAAAATTGCTAACAATAAGTACCTTTGAAGCGAGTATGGACACGGCGATCATTGCACTGCTGGCCATCATGCCAGCGAGCCCGGTGATATGCAGGGTTCGCCTGCCAAGGCGTTCCACCTGAATTTTTTTGGTATTAAATTTCAAAATAATTTTGGGACTAAAATTTTGAATGCAACAAAATATTAAAATGTTTCTCGTGGATGGATATTTTAGAGTCGTTAGAATCCCTATCTGGAAAAAGTTTCGATAAGAAAATTTACGGTACAATAACCTGAGGCCTTTGAAATTTTTGGAATAAACTAAATGCCTGTCCTTTCTTGATTGAATCAAGGCCTATGAAAATTTTTGAAAAACCCAAGGCTTTTGAAATTTTTGGAAAGTGGCTCTCGACTCTATAAACAACGGAGACTCAAACATGGAGACTCAATCGTGGGGACTCAAACGAGCTAGTCCGGTGCAAGAGTACTTCTTCTACTGATAAGCTTGTCTAGTGGCAGTATTTTTCTGCTGATGTTTGATTAATTTCCAAAAATCCGCGGGTGGGAATACCTTTTGGAAATTCCGACGATATTCCAGATTTTTTAATAAAATCAGGACCAGATATATAGAGATCCAAACTATTTGGTATCAAAAGTCAATGAAAATAAAATTATTACTAAGAGCAAAGTATATGAAGTAACATTCATTATTGCAATTTAAAAATGGATAAAGATAAAAAATAAAATAAAAAAGCTTAAATTGGTCAAAAAATTATAGCTTACCAATACTACCGATACAAATGTCATCATCACATTGACTGCGCCCATGGCAATTGTTGCAATGTCTGGCCCTAAAAATTATTGTGTTAAAACTGTTTTCTTCAGCTACATCATACATCGCCCTTGCAAACCCGCATCCTTGAAAATGGAGGTGGAGTAGAACATTGCTGTAGTTTAATATTCGAATCATTCATCAAAAACATATTTTTTGGTTGGCAATGTTATGTACCAAAGTCACCTTTTTGGATCGTGGATATGTTTAACCGACACTTGAGGACACGACATTTGAAGACTCAAAACTTTAAATTTAAAAAACTTTAAATTTTTATTAGACTCGAACTCAGGATTTTCACATATTTTGAAAGTCGAGAGTGTTTTTTAGAATTTATTTAAGGTCGGATTCGGGAAGAAAAAGTAGAGTTCGGGTTTCCTCACTGTCGGGTCCTCAAGTGTCGGATTCGATCCTCAAATGTCGGGTCCTCAAGTGTCGAATCATAAAAATACCACCAAATGAATGTTCTGATTTGAACTCACCGGCATTGATTCCGCTCAGCTGTTGGGACAACATCATGAACACCGCCAGTACCAACGGCCACAGCAATGGCATGCGCAACATTGATGCCATGCTGACTTCCGGGTGATCGTGAGTTGCGGAAGCCTCCGCGCTGATCTGTTCCAACTCGGATCGGACCTGAAAATGGTTTGAAAATTTTTTAATTTATTTATTTGCTTATTTTAGTGCATAAACTCTTGGTGATTCTTATTAATATAAAAAATTTGGCACTATGTGAAAGACGCTCATTCTTGGGACTCTAACTTTTTATGAGTACTTATTATGTTTTCACTTTAATTTTTTCCACATTAGAATTTTGCGATTTTTCAGATTATAATAATATGATTCATTATTCGCGCACCGAAATTAATTCTTTTCACAATATCTGATAAGATCTGCCCTTATTTTATATGGGCGGAACAGTTATTTTTGAGTCCCGGGACTCAAAAAAAAGTTAGAATCCCAAGAATGGGCGTCTTTAACATAGCGCCAAAATTTAATCTGAATGGAATTTGGTGTGAATGGAAAATTGGTATCAAAAATTTCAATTTTCGAGGAAGATTTTTCGAATCAAGATGGATACGATTTGTATAAAAAAATTTATAAATTAATACGTCATTTTTTGCTCGAAGTCTCTTCAAGTCTCTCTCCGCCTGCTCCTTCCGGCCCTTGGCAATCAGATTGTACTTGGGAGATTCGGGACAAAATGGCAGTGTGCTGAGCTGGAACAGCATCGGCACCTAAAATTTTTTGAATTATTTTGCTTTTTCATTTGGGCACTATTCTGTATTAAATATTACCCTAATTCGAATCTAAAGAGCAACTTTAAAAAATTTTATTCCATCGAAATTGACAACCTTTTGACTTTTTGTGCGCATTTTTTATGAAATTTTTTGGTATTTTTTAAACTTTCATGCTCGCTAATAGTATTTAGTGTTTTGAAAAAAGTCTTATAATCTAATTATCAATTCAAGAAGTGTGTCTATTCAGGGTACTTCTCTAGTTTACCCCCTCCTGGAAAAATATAAAATATTTTTTCCCGACAAATTTAGTATTTAAAAATGATCCGAGGTTTTCGCACACGCTGAGTTCAAATCTGATGTCAGGTTATCATAAGATTTCGTCAAATCTATATTTTAACTTTTTTAAATTAGTTTCTGTTTGGTAAAGGAACAAAATTTGATCTTATATAAACAATTAAAAAATAATATAATCATAGATTAGATGAAATCTATTGATAAATCTGATATCATATTTGGACTAAATAAGTATATGCGAAAAACCCTGGACTTTTAAATTGATAAATTGACAGAAAAATTCATTTTATTTCTCCTAGCAGGTGGGGGGGGGGGGGGGGGGGNGTAAATTAGAGAAGTACCCTCTATTCAGTGAACTGAATGGATCATACCTATATCTATTCTCGAATGTAAGGTGTGCAATAAGAGTTTGAATTTGAAAACAACAAATTTACCAAAGTAAAGGCGAAGATGAGGGGCCACCTTTGGGCGGTGCCAAAAAAGTAGGGAAGACCGATGATCTGGGACACCAAAATGGAGATGGTGATGAACAGCTGGTGCAGGGAACCGATGGACCCGCGAAGATTGGTGGGTGAAATCTCGGTCAGGTACATCGGAGACAAACCGCTGTTCAGGCCTGGAAATGAGAGAATTTCGTAAAAAAATTAATCATGATATTATAATTTTTAAATTTTGTCGCGTTCCTTTTAAAATTTGAAATCTTTCCAATCTTCGAAAAATGAATGTTTAAAATTGCATATTTAAATAGCTAACAAGAAAGATTTGTTTACATAAATTTTTAACCCACCAACATTGAGACCAATCAGGAATCGACCGATGATAATCAGCCAATAGATGCCCGCCTTAAAAAAGGGATATTTTCTAATATAATTAATTCCCAAATTTTGTTCGTATATAAAATAATTCTTTATTTTGGCTCATATTTAAGGATCCAACAATGCTGATAAAAACAAATTTGCATGATTATTAGGATCACTTGAGAATAGGGGGATTCCCATAAAAGTTCATAACCCAAAGCTACTTTACAGTTTGTGATTGCGTTACATCCTACCGGCTTTGCCAGCGTCATAAATGCCGCCGCGATCAGTGCCAATGCGTTATTGTAGATCAGTGCTTTGCGGCGCCCGAAACGGTCCGCAACTGTGCCCACCATAATGCCGCCGAACATGCCGCCTATGGCAAAAATGCCAACTGCAACGGCCCTAAAAATATAAATTTAAATTAAAAATAATCCAAACATTTGGAAAGCTTGAAATCTAATGAAAAACTCAATTATATTTATTTTTCGAGGGTATATGTTTTAAATTTAGCCAAGGATCTCAAAATTTACCCCATTTATAAGGGAATTGAATCAATTTATAATTTAAAAATAAAATTTATAATTTCATTCAAAATTCCGAGGATTTAAACTTAGTAGTAAAAATGCATTTTATTTGAATTTTCATTAAAATTTTCAACTACCTAGTTTGTCAGGATGCCAAATTTTGAAACGAATGATTCTTTCAACTTGCCATGTGGCCTCCATATTATCAACTGTGGTCGGAACACCCTTCATGTACTCATAAGACTCGGCGAACCATTGTTTGATCAGATCCGCTGAAAAAAAGATGAGAAAAATTCTTCAATTGAAATATTTTCATTTTGATTTTATTAAAAATTATTTTTGAAATATTTTATGAACACTACTTACCCGGCAGATTGATGCATCCGATGTGGTAACCCATCTGGAAGGAACTGCCGAATACGCAAGCCAGGATCGAGAACATCAGCATGCAAGTTAATCTGCCTTCCTAAAAAATAATCATTTTAAAAAATTTTCCAAAAATATTTTTAACCTTTTCCTCAAAATTCGGCGAATTTCGTGAGGTTGAAAGCGAGGAAGGGGTGGAGGGAGTGGAGGGAGGGGTGGCCTTTTGTTGGTCCATAGTAATTTTTAACTTTAGCGGTTAAATTATGTAAATTATTGCTGGAAATGTACAAGAAATTAAACTAATAAATAAAAGTAAAAAATGGAATTTAGAAGCATAAAATTAGTACAGTTATGATTTTTATTTAAATATTTTTTGCGCAAATATATTTGAATAAATTAATTTTTCCATGATAAATTTGAGCAGTCCATTGATTTTATTTAAAAATGAGAGATTTTATTATCCCCAAATAAAATATTCTTGAGCAATTGGGTCAGATTTGTTGTTTATTTAGCTGATATGTATTATGGCCCTCCACCCGCCAAAGATGATTAATGGCTGATCGGGGTAAATAAAAACAACTTGTCGTCGTTACATATTATACGCAGACAACGGACGGGAGAAAGTGTGACTGCGTATTTCCGTGATCAATGATCGGAAGCATTTGTAATTAATAACCATTTTTAAAATTCGAGTCCAATTCGTCCAAAAGAAAAAGAAAAATCGAATATATCTCTAAATTGATTTATTAGGAAATGAAAAACATCTTAATTTTTGGCTTTTTGTTTTTCTCACTGTAGGAATATTCATCTTATTAATATTTTGAAAAATCTCAACATTGACCAATTTTTATTATTTGTTTCAAAAAAAGAAAAAGAAGGGAGCTTCAAATAATGTAATTTCTTAATTCGGAAACCAATTTGAATACTTTAGGCCAAAAAGAAAAATCCTGCAAATTTTTGGAATTTTAAGCTTATCAGAATTTATTGCATATTTGGGCGGATTTTTTTGTCAAAATTCCTTGAACGGGTAAGCGACCCAATAAAAGTGGAATTCACCCAGCTAGATTCTAGGCCAAACAATAAAATAATTTTTCGTTGAAAGAATTGATAACATCCATAACACAACTCTCCCACCATGGGTATCTGCTATGCCATATTCAATAGAGCATAAAGTTCTGCACATTAGCTTTTAAAATTTCGGCCTAGCATGTCTAAAAAGTTTTTGACCAGACTGTCTTATTGGGCCTTTTTCCTAACGTCCTAACACCATTTTTATTCTCATTATTTTTAAAAATGCAAGAAAATTCATTTAATATGCTAAAATTATAATTTGATCTTGATTATCTCACGTTCTTTAACAAAATACGATAAATAAATTCATCGAATTTAAGCTCAAATGAACAGTTGTGGATTTATTATCCTACTCTTTACAATGGAAATAATTTTCTTCTTCCGCCATCCGCCGACCGATCGGACCATTCCGATCACATGGGGTTGATCGGTGCCCCGGTCCCCGATGGGTGCTTAATCTTCTTATTATAAGCATTCTGCTGATTGGGGCGAAAGATGATTTCCGCGTGAGTGTTGAGAAAATGGGGCCAAATTCCTCCTTTATTTTGTTTTGTTTGCAAATATCAACAGAGAGGGCAAAGTAAATACATCAAAAAAAAAGTTGAAGAGGTCAGTTCAAAGCATAAAAAAGTAATTTTGGGTGCAAGTTTATACAAAGAATATCAGTTAAATGTTGTCATTGGAAAGATCAGAAATGCCAGATTTAGGTTCAGATTATTAATATTAAAATTTTCATTTGACTGGTTTAGAAGTCGCCTGTTTTATTGAGTTTACAATGGGGTTAAGGTTCCATAATTTTGGATTTTAAATGTTTTTTAAACTTATAATACTCAGCTAAAAAATTGCACTGTGGCCGTTCTTTCAAAAAATGGTCCAAAAGAAAGAAAATTTATAATTATAATTTCATCGTAAAATCTATGATTAGACAATAAATATCTTTTAAAATATTTTATGATTTAATCTCAAAAAACTTTAAAATTTAGCATTTTTATTTATATTTTCCGTAATTACTTAATTTTTAGTAATTTTAAGTATTATTAGCAGAACAAGTTTTTACAAAAAATAATGCAAGTTGATCGTGCAATAATGAATTGCTGGATGGAATTTTTACTATTACGACGATTACGCGAAACATAATGGCCTCGGGATTGGGGTCAATAAAAAGGTGCAATTAATGTCAATGTCAAAGCATTTGCCCCGAAAATTGTACAAAAATCGTAAATTTTGATGACTTTTGGTGTACTAAAAACTAAAATTGAGTGATTCATGTTGTCAGAAGACTAAATGCTTAAGTATCACTCATTCAATCCAGAAGGAACCAAAAATTTCGGTGCAAATATGAAGGAGCAAAGGCTGGAAAATAATATTTTAGGAGCTAACTTTGGTGCATTTTGCAAAAAAAAAATTATTTAGGAAAAAGTTAGTCAAAATTTAAAAAATTGCTACTTATAAGAATTGGAAAAATTAAAATCTGCAATTTTTGTTCATAGATAAATGTTAGGAAGTTTTGAAGCAGCTCAATCTCATTAAAAATTTTAAACTAAAAAATACTCATTATTCTTTTAATGCTTTTAAAATTGTCGAGCATTTTAGCTTATTTTGGTATGTACAAGAAGACTTGTTTGAATTGTTAGATTAAAATTTTCAAATCAATTTATTTTTGATGAAATTTTGGGACAATTTTTCGTATATAAATTTTTGGAGATTTTTGATGGAATTATAGACCATTTACCATTTATATTATATTTTGTAATTATTAAAAAGTGAAAATTTTTGGCAATAAAATTTTTTAAAAAAAAAGTAAAAAGAAGAGGAATTTGATGGAATGCTCGCTAATCACTAGTGTGGTGGAGGTGGTGTTAATCAAAGTCGTGGGATGGATGGAAGAAGATGTGTGTCCAAGGATCTTATCAGAAAAATGTTCGAAAACGGCGAAAAACGCAAATGTGTCAATGTGCTAACATAGGAAGAAATAGCCAAGAAAATGGTACGATTTGGATTTAGTCACGTTGTGTTAGAACATGGCTTATGGCACAGATAATATTTCATTGAAAAATTTATTTTTGATATTTCAATCAAAATTTGGCCCATACTATTTACGATCTTCTACATTCTTCCATTATTTTTATTTTTGATTGGAAATTGTTATTTTGTTAGTATTTCTAAATTTTGTAAAATTATTAGATCAATTATATATCAAATAAAAAAAAATTTATTTTTAATAATTATTTTGACAGTTTTTGGGAAATAAGTGCCTTTAGATTGAAAAAACTTCATAATTCGTTTTTAATAGATTATTCATTTTCTATTACTGATAGACCAAAAAAAAGTTCGCTCATTAAAAATAAACAAAATTGATTTGCGCAAAGATTGGCAAAAATAAATTTTATGAGACCTTTTTAATATTTGGAATTTTTGAATTTTTTTGTACAAAAATCCTTGCAAATAGACATTTTTGCATTTTTTACCATTTACAACATGGCAATAAACCAAGAATTCTATAGAAAGGACTCCCCGTCTGAGGAAAAATGTGAAGAAATGGAAAAAGAGATAATAGGATGTTCTTCTAAAATATTTAGCCAATTTTAATTATTGGCTGGAACCTAAATAAATCAGCTATTTAAATAAATATATAAATTCGGTCTTTTTACAAGTCAGTAAAATTATCTAAATGGTTTATGAAGACTATCAAAAATAAATAAATTGTTAATAAAAAATAAAAGCAATTTTTAAATTCCGAACATTTCAGGAGTTTAAAAATAAAATCGTGGTGAATTTTTATTATAAAGTTTTTTTTTCAAAAATTCTTCTCATCGGTAAAGGATCAAGAAATTTGTAGATTTGCTGATAAAGTTGGTTCAAAATTAAATAGATAAAAACATTAAAACCCCATATAAAAAAATATTAAAAATTTTTTGTAAAAAACAAAATTTTGAAGATATAAAACGGAAAAAATTTTTCCCATGCCGGGAATCGAACCCGGGCCGTGTGGGTGAAAACCACAAATCCTAACCACTAGACCACATGGGAGATATCTTTTTGATGCCCAAATGTTTTGAATGAGAATGATTTTTCATGCATGATCCAAACGACTTGATATAAATGATAGCATGTGATATGACAAATCTAATCAGAAATTTTCAACTTCTTCGAAGAAATTTTTTAAGAACTTTTTTAACTCATTTCATAGTTCTAAAAAATTTTTGTTGAAAATTTTATTTCATTTTATGAAATGAATCTACCGGCAGAATAAAAACCATAACTTTTTCTGCGACCTTTTTGCAGAATTCTTTTTTCGAATTAGATCTTTGGAAATCCAAAATTAAGACACATGAAAAATTATTAAAGTAAAATTATTCTAAATTTGAAAAATGAATAGATCTAAGTTTTTCTCAAATGTAGAAAGGACTAGTGGACCGATTTAATGCTAATCTCACAGAGTAAGTTTGATGAATATTCTGGTAAAAATGAGCTTCTTTGCTCATTATGAGCTTCTTTGCTCATTATGAGCTTCTTTGCTCATTATGAGCTTCTTTGCTCATTATGAGCTTCTTTGCTCATTATGAGCTTCTTTGCTCATTATGAGCTTCTTTTTTCCAAGGAGGTCTTTTTGAAACATCAATTTTGAACCTATCGCCCAAAAATCATACTTTCAGGAAAATAATAAAAAGAAGCTAGGAAATTAAATATTGAATTATTTGACTTTTTTGAATTATTTGGCACAATACTATGGAATATTAATGATTTTGGCATTTAAAAGTCTAACAACTAGTAAGATTCTCATTTTGACCCAAGAAATTGCCCTAATTTTTAGGTGGTTTGCAGACCTCATATTAGTCTTGGTTGGATATTCTGAATTTTTTTGCACCGTAAAAGAGGGTTCTTTGAGCTATCTTTTAGAGCGTGGCGCGACACTTGCGGACCGAACATTTGCGGACCAAAAAATGGTCGAAAAAAATAATTGGAAATTAATTTTTTGGTATTTTTTTTGTCCTTACGAAGCAAATGGGATAAGAAATTATGGCTATTGGTAATGATTCTCTTCCGACTTTTCCAATTCATACTTGTAATTGCTACAGATCCACATTTTGAGAAACATGTACCAGTGTCACGTATCAGTATGCAGGGGTGTACACGCATAACGTTGTCACTTACCAGGAACACGTGAAAACTAGTACATGAGTTAGCACGCGTCATCAATAAAACCAGTAGAACGCATCACGTACTTCACGAAGTTTGTGTAGGTACTACGGCATTTGGTCGATCTCTAGTACATAATTGCAACCAACATGGTCCCATTCTAGCGGATCTCTAACGCACAAACAATGCAGAGAAAAAGCCGAGCGGTGATGCAAAGCAAATGGTGTACGGTTCCCGTACCGTACGAGCATGTCGCCTGGTCAATGGCATGTAAAATACTAATATCCATCCCTAACGATCAATCCCTATAATGGGAGTCTCTTCGGAAAGCAACGGTAACGCGAAAGTGTAGGCCGTAAAAGCAAAAAAAAATCATGCATTTTCAGACATCTACGACCCTTGTGTCGGGTTTTTGATAGACAAAGTGTCAGAATTCGTGGATTGTGACCAGTTTCGATGGCATTTTGAGGGGGACTTCCAAATGGGCCTGTGTGGATCTGGCAGGTGACGAACTCGTTTCGCTGCCGCACAGAAGCTGAACGGATTTCCAAGGAGGTTAGCAAGATATATTTAATCAACTAAACAACAGAATTTAATTTTGAAAAAATCATTGTCTGAACATGCTTTATAATTATAATTTATTTAGATGGCTTACTTTAATATCCAATATTGAATACACCTTTTCCATTTTATGTATCTATTTCGTAAAACTTGTTATGTATTAAAACATGCTATCTTATAATATGACTTAATGGCCTTGGTAACTTTGGAAAACTGCGGTAATTATATTTTTGATTTATTTTAAAAATCTTTGAATGATTATCGGGAGAGTAAGGGAATAAAGCTAGAATACCTAGTTCTTTATTGTGTGATTGATATAGATCCACACTTTTCGTAAATTTTTTATCTGTTCAGGTTGATTCCAGCCAGGATGGCAAGCTTTCTTTTGACGAATTAAAGCAGTTCACCACCAAGTTGTTCAAGGATGTAATGGACAACAACCGGGACAAATGTGTTGGCCGAAGAGAGTTGCAAAACTTCATGAGTGCATGCGGGGGACTTGCCTATCCCGGGTGGAATCATTACGAGCCAAATGCCCCAAAGTGGATCACGGGATTGTACCCGCCGGTGATCAGAATGAAGTGATCAGAAAGATGAGATGAATCTTTGGAACATCCCAATGGATATTCTAGGATATTTGCATAATAAATTTGTTATTTTTTGGCCTAACATTTTATTTGCATCATTATTGTCAAATGCATTTTAGGGCTAATTATTTTGAATATTCTTAGTTCCAAAACTTTTTACATAGGTTTAAATAGAAATAGCTGTCCGGTAAAGGTAGTTTTTTTTGGTAAAATAAATTTGATTTTACGATAAAAAGGGGAAATGTTAATTTTTAATGATTTCATGAATTTTAGCAACTTTTTTTCGAAAAAAAATCTAGGTAGTTCATATATTGTCCACTATCCCATTTTCGATTTCCGAGTGACTATTTTGCCTCATATATACAGAGCTTAAAACACGATTGTTCGGAAATTTTCAAAAGTTCAAAGATTTCGAAGTAATTTCGAAAATTCGACAAAGAAAAAGGCTTCAAAAGATTAAAATTCCTTTTATAGCTTCTTTTTAAATTGTAATTTTGTTGGCCACATTGGCAATTTTTAAGAACCCCTTTAACTACTATTCCCCGATTACTCATTCGCTCGGCCCATTCCAACCATCTTGTTTATCCCTTTGCAGGTTGGCCATTCCAACTCTTCCCCTTTGGTCCCCCCTGCTGATCCCTGATCCCTTTCTTCTCATTCCTTTTTTTTGTTATTTTACATAATTCTTACATTTACTTTCACACCATCAGCCGTCCCTATCTTTGATTTTCATCTTTGTGATCTCCCCCCCCCCCCTCTCCACTGATGCATTCATTTCATTTTCTTCGGTGATGTCTAGATCTAGATCCAGGATTTCAAAATTGCGGTTCTAATTTATTTAGCAGAATTTTAATTCCCATTTTTACATATATGTTTTTAGCAAAAAAGTCAGTAAACAATTATCTTGGCAAAAACATCATGAACCATCAGGGGCAACAGGTAAATGAATATTTTCAAATAATTTTGATACTTTTCTTATAAAATCTTTCCCACTTCCAATTTTTACTGTTATATACATACTTTTATAATAAAATTAATTCATGCCAAAAAAATTTTCAATTAAATCATCTGGGTTTACCTTTTTATTATGCATATAAAAACTTTCATTATAACCCTCTATATATAGGTATGTACAACTAATTATCCACCTTTTAGCAGCGTACTGGTTCAAAGTTCAATGAAGTGGTTGAGCATCTCCGGCGTCTTCAGACAAATCAGGCGGAGGAAATGGGCAAAGCTATCGAAGAAGCGGCCAAAACGTTGATGGAGGCAGAGTATTCGCGTAAATTTGACGAGCAAAAGGACCAAGAAACATTGGGACAGTTGAAGCAGGTCCTCAAGCACATGCTGGCCGACTTTGTAAGCGGGAACGGGGGGGGGACTCCATAAGACAAAAAGATTTACTACCATATGTAGACCAAAACAATAAGTTGATTTTTTCCATCACCAAATATATGCCTTATAAAAAAATGCATTATCCCAGCTTGTTCTTGTAGCCAGAGGGGGACTAGGAGCTTCAGCCTCCCCGCCCACAAAAAAACTGAAAAGAAATAAAATTCCAGGGCTGGTTACCCGAAATTTAGTTCGGTTCAATGTAACTCGGTTCAAATGAAACTTACTTGTTAGAGAAATGAAATTGGTGAAAAGGACAAATAGATTTTTCCCAAAATTAGCCCACCACTCAAAACCCGACTTCTGGCTAAGAAGTTTTATTTTAAGCAATGAAAAGGCATGTTAACATTAAAAAAAATTCATTTAAAACTTTGTAATTCTATTTAATGGATTGCTTATGCACCTTTTCTCATGTTTTCAGCAGCGAGCTGACGTGGCTCTTGATAAAGTGTACGATGAACTGGCTGAGATGAAGTTGTCCGGCAAATCGGAGGAGGAAATGGACAAAGCTTTGGATGAAATGGCAAAAAAACTTGTGGAGACGGGATATTCGCGCGAATTTGATGAGCAAAAGGAGGAGGACAAAGAACTGTACAAGAAGATGAAGCAGTACTTGACACAGAAACTGGAGGCCATGGTGAGTGGGAGAAGTGGGACCCTAGGGCAGATCAGGGGCCTTACCACCATCTCTTGGTTAAGTTCTTAATCATGATTAAGGCAGCTAATCGTGATTAAGGAATTTTAAATCGCTACTATCATCTTCCTTTCTTAATCAAGATTAGGTCGCTAATCATAATCATGATTAATCTGCCCTTATCATGATTAACACCTAATTGTTACTATCATCTTTTCCTTTAATCGTGATTAGGTCTTAATTATAATTCAGCTAATCGCATTTCGAAGTGCGATTAACCAGCGAAATTAAACATTTTATTGCTGATGCCTTACCATCATCTCTTAGTTATTCCTTAATCATGATTAAGGCCGCTAATCGTGATTAAGGATTCCCTTTCTCCCTTCCTTAATCATGATTAACCTAATCGTGATTAACTTAATCATGATTAGAGATGAGTAAGAATTTGGAAGATGCACTAATCATGATTAGCTTGATCGTGATTAAGGGCCTTAATCATGATTAACTTAACTAAGAGATGATGGTAAGGACCCAGATCAGAGCTACCATATACCGTAAACCTGTATTATAACCCCCCTGCAATTGAGCCCCCTGTAATAGACCCCCTCTGGAGATGGATTGAAATCACCCCTCTGCATTAGAACCCCTGGGGGTTCCAGCAAAAAATTTGATTTTTTATCCATGGAAAAGAAAAAAAATTCAAAATTCAATGGAATCATTGCTATCGTAGTCACTTTCATCAATGCGAGCATTCTCTCATCTTGGTAAAATTTTATGGTGTATTTCTTTTCTAGAATCCCGTTTTAGGGGTGTATTTTGGTCCGGGACCTCGTTCTTAGGGGTGTATTTTTTGTTCAGGACCTCATTTTTAGGGGTGTATGGAGTCGAAAAATAGTACCCTCTTCCCCCCACGCTGAGGTTCAAATATAACCCCCCTGCAATTGAGCCCCTGTAATAAACCCCCATCTGGAGGGGAGTTGAAAAATATAACCCCGGGGGTTATAATACAGGTTTTACGGTACATCCAATATTCAATGAGTGTTGTGCTCGGTATTCAAGAGTAATTTGATCAGCTTTTCACTCTTCGACTATCATTTGCTCCAACCCATGCTTTAAACATCGTTCTTTTCTTGATCTTTTGAATTTGGCACATTATTAGATACAATAATATAAGGCAAAAACTAGAAAGAGAATGGCCAAATAGCAAAAAAAAAATTTATTTTACACGCATTCCATGATTTTTAGCAACTGTCCCATCTGCACAAAGGCAGCCTAGAATTTTCCAATGAATTGGCCGAATTGGCAGTTTCCGGCAAATCCCAGGAGGAAGAGGACAGGGCCATTGAGAAAATGGCCAAGATGTTGGTGGCATTGAAGAATTTACGCGAATTTGACGAAGAGGCGGATAAGGAGGAGTGTGGGCGAGTGAAGCAGATGCTGAAGGAGGAGCTGGACGGAATGGTGAGCGGCGGAGGGACCCTATGGATATTGGATAGCAGATCAGTCAAATTAAACTGATATGGAAATTTAGGAGCGGGGAGGGACACCATATGGAGATCAAAGTCAAATCCGAATTCTAAACTTTTCCGGGGTTCTTTCGTTCTTTTTTGCTTCAAATTTAATTCATTCATTATGTACAACAGTTTCTTTCCCGGTTTTAGCAGCGAAAGAAAGGAGCATCTGGGCGGCCGAAGAACGACGACACGCACAAATGCTCTGTGATCTGATCAGTGGGATTGATTGATTGGGAAGCACAACAAAAACAAGAAGCCAACACTATATACTTATACGCTTATCACTGATCTGAAATCCTTAAATCTATGAGCTATGTATACTCAAAAATAGCCAACTCTTGACAATTCATTATCATTTTTTGGAGAATAAATTTTAATCGTTATTATCGGAAATCGGGCAAAAGTATTCATCTATTTTTTGGAATAAACATCATGGTCATTCTCTTTATTATTCTGTTAATTCCAAATTATTATTGCGCAGCTTCTCTGATCAACACTTTATCTCCGAGGACTCTGTAATTATGGCCTTTCGATCATTTTTGCCTCTCAAAATCCTAAATGGATTAAAGATTCATAAACCCGTCAAAAGTGATCAATTCATGATCAAAATTATCAGTCACATAATCAAATTAAATTTTCATCAAAACGATTATTGGATTAGAATAAAATTCCGGAATAAAGTACTTATTTCGTAGTGTATTTTGGTTCAGGAAAAGCTATCCCGGAACAAATATGTAGAGCAAATTTGTGGAGAATGGAAGTCATAATTTTATTCTTGATTTGTTATGAATTATTGGAAACAATAAATCTCATCAAGGACCCAAATCTGAGAAGTATCTAGACTAGATAAACAAATTTAAAAAACACAATCTCAATAAAAGTGCAGAAAAGGAAGAAAATAATACGTATGTAATGGAGGAGAAGTCAATAAATATCGATTCATCGGATATAGAAAAAGTCTCATCCATGAGTCGATTCAGTGTTCAAAATTTTTTGCAATATGGGAAATGATTTATCATACATTATTTATATTATTTCTTTCTTTAAATATAATTGAGAGCCATTAAATGTCAACTTCGATTAGGTATTATTCATTTTAAATGGAGATTGATTATTCACCGATTTTTCATTTTGACCGTTGAACTTTCATCGTTGCAGCAGCCAAAAATGTCATTATGCCAAACATCACCGTCAAAATCGACAATTTGTTGCCAATTGTTGCACCGTTGCAACGATTTTGGTTGCAAAAACACTGCTCAGTGCTGGTGTGCTATAATAAAAAGCAAAAACTTATTATTATTAGTTGGCATTTTAAAAATTGCCAAAAAGATATTATTTGCCTTCGAGATATCCTCCTAAATGAGAGATTTTTTGTAAAATTCTTTTTCAAAACCGAAGCTTCGCAAAAAATTCTTCTTATTTATAAAGTGAAATGTTAGAAAATTATAAGGATCAAAATTTTTTTAATTAAAAAATTTTAATTCGGCTTGTCCTTACAATTTTCACATCTTGACCACTGAGCTCCGAAATGGTGGATTCCTTTTCCACTTTGGTGCAAATTTGACTGTTCAAAGGGTTAAACGGGGCGCAGCCTCGTTGTTCGAACCATCGGCCTATGAAAATTTTGAAAATTTAGAAAAAAAAATTGGAAATTTCACCGTTGATGTATCCGATGGTTTTAGTACACCAGGCTCCGGTACAGTATTCCCGCATGTCCCAGTGACAATCGCCATCCCAATCGTAACGAGAACACATCAGACATTCGACCACTTTGAGGGACAAATTATGTAAATGTTGGATCTTAACTCTTTATTATGCTTTATTTTTAGACAATTCCTTTTTTTTGGCTCAAAAAATTAAAAAGAAAAATAATTTAAAACGATATAAAATGTGAATAAATTTGTTTGGACAAATTGATTTAAAAAATTCTCCACACAGATGATATGGAATTATTATTCTTTTTATTAGCACAAAAATGCGATGAAAACCTTTCCAAATTTAGAGAAAAACTTACTTAGATTTGATTTCCTGCAAGTGAATGGCCATGCATCTGCGGTGGCGGACATGGGATCTGTGTGCTGTTTTCCCTGCGCAAATTCAATCGATGTGGACAACACGGCATTGCACTGGGATCCTTCCTGGATTTTTAAAGGGTAAAAATGCTTTACGAACTTGTCGAAAGTTCAAGACTTTCTGACCTTTGCCGGACACAGGTTGACCCCGACCCGGACATTCTGAACCAGTTCACCCTTTGTACTGGTGGCGATCAGTGCCGATTGGGTCGATTGGCCCCAGGTGCACCCTTCCTCCCCGCTTGAGGGTGGATTGTCGAAGAAATCGCTCAAACAGCCCCGGAGCACAGAGTAAATTCCATCTAAAAATTCGGGAAAATTCGTTAAAAAAACTCCGCACTAAAAATAACCCAGCTCTTGGTCTAATAAACTGACAATTATGGCCAAATTCCAAGATCGATTTCATTTTTTTGAGCATTACCCGCCACTACGAGCATTTCGATGCAAATTCCTCCGGGACAGCTGGACACCGGTGTGACAAATGTGGCCTCTTTATATTCCGGCTTAGCCCCACAATTGGAATCTTGGAACAGAAAGGCCTTATCCTGTAAAATAATAAAAAAATCTAAAAAATATTTTTCTCAGTTTGGATTTCACCCCTTCTGCAGTGATATTCGGTATTTTCGGAAATCCGGTGACCTGCCACTGGGACTTGAGTGCCGAAGAAGCGCAGGAAAAACAGCGAAAATTGGGGGAAAAGGCTTTATTTATTTATTATTTATTTATTTTTATTTTATTACCGAGGTCCCGAAACTCTGTTGGTCTGCTGTGCTTGAGAATAACCACCAAACAAGGATAGGAAAAGCAGTACAAATGGTGGCAAAATTGACGCACTTCGCAAATTCATCATCTGATCAAAAATAAAAAATAAACTCTTGTAATAGAGGAGTTTATACTCCAGCCAGGCTATCATTCTTTTTTCGATCGGACATATGAGTTTGGTAATTTTAAAATCGCAAAATTGTAAGAAATAATGACAAAGATTCCGATCTTTTAGTCTCAAAAAAAACCAAAAATATTTATTATTTATCTTTTTTATGCAAGTTGGCCCAAAAAGAACCAATAGGTTTCTATTTTTAGTAATCATCTTTAAAATGCTACCAACACAGCTAAACGGCTATCAGACTTTAGCGGACCCGACATTTGTGGACATTTCAATAATTTTGTTTTATTTCGGTTCAAATGTAATCTAAATACTAAAATGATTTTAATAAAAAAAAAGAATAAAAAATGGCTGCAAACTAAGCCTAAGATTGATGAAATTAAACCTCTGTGAACAAAGTCATAACCAAAACACTTTGCATTCAGCTAAAAAATTAATTTGGCCATAACTTTTTTTCATAATGTTCAATTTAATTGAGTTTAGGCTTATTTTGTAGCCTAATTTTTTGCTCTATTTTTCTATTCTTTTTCCATTTATTTCGCCAGCTTAGGTAAATTTAAAAAATTCACTTAGAAAAATTTGCTCATAAATATATATAAAAAAACAAAATATTTTTGGCTCTTATTTTTTATATAAAATTAACAAAATCCTTCGCTTGGGACCGATGAATAATGGTGTTGTTTCTCAGCATCTTTCCCTTGTGCTGATGTTTCTTTTCTCATATGACCATCCTTCTCACCAGCCCCGGATCGTTTGAAAATTGGGATGGATGGATGAATGTTCTGGTTCAAAAAAATTGTTTGCCGAAGGGCCAAACAATTCTTCTTTCTGGAAGAAAAACAAATGAATCAGTCCATAAGGAGGCAAAGGCTTTTGGGGAAAATCGGAAAGACAAACCCCGCAAAAAGGAAAGGTCGATGGATTTATGAGCTAAATAAAACAAAAATAAGTATAACAATTTTTGGAAAATAGTCGAACATTATGCGGGTTCTTCAAAAAATATCGGAAAATTTTGAATTAATTTTTATTGAATCAATCATGAAAGGATATGATCGAATTCCCAAAAAAATAAAGAATCAACCTCTCCAATTTATCTTTTTTCATATCATTTTTTAGGACATCATTTTGTGGTTCAAATTTATTGAAAAAAATAAATTTACAATAAAAATGAATAAACATCTTCGCTCCTTTTGGATCTATTCTCTCTTTCGCTGCTCCGATCATCGTCTCTTTGCTCTCGTTGCTTGTTCAATTGACGTTGATCATGTTGATTTTGGCTCTCATGTTGATTTGATCACCTCTGCTGATCATTCGATGATTTTGCCAAGCTCGTTGATCCGTTCGAATTGCTTCTCCGAAATCATCAACACCGGGGCCAGGAACAGTCGAAATAGTGCGCCTTCAACCTGAGAAAAAAAATTAAATATTTTTTAAATAAATTCCAGATTTAGTTTTTAATTTTTATTGTTAATAAGTTTCTTATTTTAATAAATAATCTATTTTTTTAGTTTTATATCCTTATGAGTCAAATAGCGGATTGGCACATTTTTTTTAATTTTAGTAAATTTGAAAAATTTCTTACCTTAAGCCTCAGCAGAGATGCCAAAACGCCCAAAGTGGTGAGCAGCAGAAAAGTGCACTCGAAAAATGAAGCGAATGTGGCCAACATTGTAGTGGTAATTCGTGTTTTTAGTGTGTATATGATGTTGATAAACTGTGGATGAGCTGATATTTCTTTCCGAAGAGAATAATGCCTTTGTTGTAATTATTCCGAAGCGAATGTCTTTATGCAGATTATTTCTTGGAAAGTGAATGGCGAGAGTGGTGGAGTTCGCTCCTATTTATTGGCCCCACCAAGAATGTTCATGGCGGAAAATTGACTTCCCGGTTGCAAAATAATCGCCTTAGCATAAAACGCTTTCTTTGGCCCATTTGGCCATAAAAACAAGTCTGGTGGGGGCAAAGTCCGCTTGGGTAATCTTTTGGGCAAACAAACAAAAAGTTAACCTTACGAATTAATCTGAAAGCACAAGGGAAGTGACATTTTGAGTTAGATTTTGAGATGAACAAAATCGGATTTATTGAACTCTTAAATGTGCTATGTATCAATTTCGACGAACAGGAAGTATTTTTGACCATAAAATTTGGTCATTTTAACATTTTGCCACTTTTTTAACTATAAATGCCACATTTTGGTGGTTTGGAGATCGCCACCCTGACTGACTACGACATCAACATCAACACTATCCACCGGTGTTACCCTTTCATTTGCGCGCAATGACCGGACACGCCACAGGTCTGCTGTCCAATATCAGCCACCAACCAATTGTTGCACCAGTGCCATTGATGCCGATCAACCATCAGCAGCCACAACAACCGAACTCTATCCCGGATCAGCCACAGGGTGAACATGGCCAAAAACCGCCTCAACAAGCACCGCCACAACGAAGGCAACGACAATGGTCAAAGAGAAGGTGATCATCTCTGCTTTTGTAAAACGTCTAAATTTGGGGTGGGAGAAAATTTCGAGATTTTACAGAGGTCTTTTTTATGAAATTTTTCAGTTCTGATCTGATTTTATTCTGAAACGAAAATTTGGAATGAATCTCGCAAAACTTGACCATGAAGATATTTCTCAAGATTATCAAAACTCAGAGCCATCAAAGTTGAGAATGAAAGGGCCAATGAGAAAAGAGCCGCCTAATAATAAGAGCAGTGATGCCAAAAAAAAGGAAATAATACCAACATTAGACCAAATTTGCTTTTTCCATTTTTTTTTTGTATTCCCGGTTTTGGAAATTTTCATTATGTGTCGAATTTAAAAATTTACATACCATCAATTTTTTTTGAATTGCACTAGTATTATTCTAAAGGTTTCATCGTTTTTTCATTCACTTGAGTAAAAATAAATCATATTCTGCTAATTTTGAATGAATCTGCTAATGCTACGTATTGTCGGCTAGAGCTTTTATTCGCGCTTAAAAGTTCGAAAGATTAATAAAAAGAGCAAGTCAAAAGTCAATTTGATCAATAATCGAATAAATAAATTGTTCAAGTCAATTTGATCAATGATCGAATAAATAAATTGTTCAAAGTCCAAAACAGCAAAATTCCAATTAAAACAAAACTTGTTGGAAGAGAGATTTAAAGAACAATTGTCATAAAGACAGATGAATAATGAATAAGGTAAAACTGTGATCGATGTGAAATATAGTTGCGGATGATCATAGGGTGGGATTTTTAGATTCTCGAAAAAAAATTATAAATTTTTTGGTGAAAATTAGAATCTAAAAATCCCTTGGCCCAAAGTAAATGTCGATTTTGATTAATCAAAAAAAGTGCAAATAGTAAAGTCCCGAATTGAAATCGGAGTAAAGTGTGGCATAGTAGCATGGTGGATGCTCATCTTTTGCCAAGCCGTAAGTCTGCAGGCTCCTGCAGTCATCCAACTGTGTCCCATTGAAGATCTGTAAATTTGAAAAGTTTATTACAAAAATCAAATGAAAAGCGGATAATGGAAATATTCTAGCCATAAAAAATTATATTTTTGTGTTGAATATGTTGAAATCTAAAATATGCAAATCCAAAAGAAATGCGCGAATCGTCGTAAAGTACTGTCGGTGCTAGGGCTTTAAAAACTAAACTTGTAAGCCAAACTATAAAAGCGAAATATATGCAAAATTTGCTCTATCTTTTGGTCCTTGGGAATTTTTAAAAATGTTCGAAACCCTAGTTTTCCATGAAAATTTCAAAAATCGATTATTCAAAAAAAGGTTGTTTTGACTTTGCATTTGGCACTTTTCTATACGATTATTGTTAGCATCGTAAAGTATTATTGTCTCACTCCCTCATAAAAATCACCAAGCGTTGTTGCTCAGGCGGAATGCCAAGCTGTTCATCAACCTTTGCCTTCACAACCGCCACAGGGTCCCGGGTTTTCAGACCGACCAACACAAAATTCTGCTGCTCATCTCCGGAAATGATCACCTGATATTCTTCGTCCAGCTGAATACAAAAATTCTAATCAATTTTCAGATAATACATACAATAAGAGAGAGTAAACCTGAAATTTTAAAGGGTAGAGGATAGCCTCTTGAGGGAATCATTTTTTTTTTTGAAAAATACTTGTTCCTTAAGAAATAACAAAACATTTTCCAATTTACCCCCTTCCCTTACGTAGAGGGAGGGGGTTGACTTCTCCTAATTTTTTCTACGACAAAAAATCCCAGAATCCCACCTTCCTCTCCTGCTCCTCCCGCTTCTGCCTCTGCTCTTCTTCTCCCTCAACTTTCTTGCTTCCTCTTCAAGCTGCTCCATCTGGATTCTTTCCGCTTCCTTCTCGCCTTTCTTTGCCATCAGCTGTCTCTCCGCTTCCTCCCTCTTTTTCACTTCCGCCTCCAATACCCGCTTCACTTCCGCTTTCATTTTCTCCGTTTCCTCCTCCTTCCGCTTTAACTCTTCCTCCTCTTCCTTGCGTTTTTTCTCCTCTTCCTTCCGTCTCTTCTCCTCCTCTTCCGCTTTTCTCTTCCGTTCTTCCTCCTCTTCCCATCTCTTTCTCGCTTCTTCCCTCTGCCGATGCCATTCTACCGCCCTCCGCTTCATCTCTGCCTCCTCCCTCCTTTTCCTTTCTTCTTCCGCATTTCGCTTCCGTTCCGCCTCCTCCTTCCGTTTCTCCTCTTCTTCCTTTTCTTTCAGCTTCCTTTCTGCTTCCTGTCTCCTTTTCACTTCACGCGCCAACTCCATCTTCAGTTCTTCTATCAGTTGATCCGCTTTCGTTTCTTTCCGCTTCCTTTCCTCCTCTTCTTCCTTCTGTTTCCTCTTCTTCTCTTCCTCAAACTAAAAAAATTTAATGTTCGGAAATGGTGAATTTTTTAAAATTACCTTTTGCTCCAGAGCAACAAACTTCCGGTTCATTTCACATTGCAATGCGTTGATGCCTTCCAAAATGAACTTGGCTTCTGCATTCTGATTCTCCAATTAAATATATATTGTATTTTTAATTTCCGAAACACTATAAGATCAAAAAATGTTCCGTGAAAATAATTTTTTGAAAATTGGAACCCTTTTCTTAAAAATTTGTTCATTTTTTGCAGAAATTTCACTGTATTGGGGTGCGTGCCAGCCATACATAAAAAAGGGGGTAGGTCGGCCGAGCCGCGTGCGATGGTGGTTGGAGAGAGGGTCGGACCCAAAAATTGCGAAGGGGTCTAAAAATTGCCAACTAGAAAAGTTGAAAAAAATTTCTTCGGACCCATAAATTGCAAAGGTCCCCCTTTATAAAAAGGTCCCCCCCCCCTTTACTCCTCTTGAGAGCGATAGGGGGGGTTATTTTTTCTATGGTGCCGGCGGCCCTGATAAGGGCCGTTGGAGAAAATTTTTTTAAATATGAGTCCTTTTTCTTAAGAAATTTGCTTAAATTTTTAAAGAAATTTCACTGTTTTGAGGGGTATCGGCGACCCTTAAAGGCCGGAGAAATTTTTGGAAATTTTCTTAAGAAAATTGAAATTGATACTTTGTTGGGGAATCATTTTAATTTTTGTGGAATTTGCTCAAAATTTATCCAATGGACAATGGAGGGTCCCGATAGGGAACGCCGTCGGTGCCCACCCCCCCCCCAATAAAAATTTCTTTAAGAGAAACAAGAAACAAGCGACTCGCCAACTAAATATATTGTTTTTTTTATTCAAAAATGAAAGTCAAAAGCTTCCGAAAATAAAAATGATAATTGCCGTAAACAATAATTTCTTTTAAAAACTTCCAATTTTTTCCGTATCCGCTTTTTCTGCTCAAAAAAATGAAAAATCTAACCTTTTTCTCCTGCCCTTCCTGCTTTTTACTCCCCTGCTCATCGTTCTTCCGCTTCCTTGCTTGCTGTTCAAGTTGCTCCTTCCGGATTCTTTCCGCCTCCTCTTTCTTTTCCTTCTTGGCCTTTAGCTGTCTTTCCAATTCTTTTCTCTTTCTTTCTTCCTCTTCTACCATCCGTTTCAATTCTTCTTCAAATTTCTCCATTTCCTCCTCCTCCTCTGCTTTCTTCTTCCTTTCTGCCTCCTCTTCCAACTTCTTTCTTGCTTCTTCCCCCTTCCGCTTCCTTTCCTCTTCTTTCCGCTTCATCTCTGCTTCCTCATTCCTTTTCTTTTCCATTTCCTCTTCCTTCCTCTTCATTTCTGCTTCCTCCTGCCTTTTCTTTTCCATTTCCTCTTCTATCTTCCTCTTTAATTCGATCTCTTCCTTCTTCTTTCTTTCCTCTTCTTCCATCATTTTCTGTTGCTTTTCTGCTTCCTCCTCTCTTCGTTTCAATTCGTCCTCTACTTTCCTCTTCTCTTCTTCCATTTTCTTCTTCTCCTGCTCTTCTATCTCCTCATGCCTCTTCTTTTCCTCTTCTTGTTCCTTATCAAGCTTAATTTTTTTCATAAAATAATACCAAAAATTTTCTATTTTTGTACCTTTTGTTTCAGCACATCCATCTTCTCGTCCATTTTCAATAGCATCGCCTTGTACCGTTCCAACATGAGCTGATAAAATAAATAAAAAAATTTAATTCCATGGTAAATTCAGAGTTGCATATCAATATCAAGGAGGATGGCCGAAATGGGCGGTCACAACAAATGATGGAAAAATTTTTAAGAGTAAATTTTCGAAAATTTCTACAGTGGTCCCTATCGGGACTGTCGGCAACTCTTAAAAAGTGGAATTTCTATAAAATTAAGAAAAAATTATTAGGCCTTCCATGGCAAAATCCTGGATACGCCAGTGCCTCAACCCTCAAGGTGGTCAACTCAAAACCAAAAACTGGGCGCTGGGGCAGAAGAAATTTTAAAAATCCTCAAAAATTTCAAAATTCCAACGAGAAAAGCTTTAAAATATGCTAAAAGCATCAGATATAGTAAAATTTTTCATCATTTTGGCAATTTTTAGAAGTTTTATTTTATTGGGTTGGTGGCCCGATAGGGATTTCTGGAGAAATTTCGAGGATTTGGCCCTTTTCTCAAGAAAATTGTCCATTTTTTGGCAAAATTATTAAATTTGGAAAAAAAATTAAAATCCTGTCTTTTCCTAGTAATTTGGTCGATCTAGAACTGATCCATATATTAATAGAATTACCTGTTGCTGTTGGACCAATTCCCAGTTGCACTTGGCATCAGCAGCTGTCGTGGTGGTTGTAGTTTTCGTTGTCCCTACGCTATTGTCTGGGTCTGCTGATGAAGCCAAATGATGCAAATATTCTGAAAAATAATTTTGTGATAACTCTTCAAAGAGTCGATTTTTGATAAACTAGTAATTACGAGTTTCGAGGGGAGGGGGTAACTTGAAAATTTTTTTTTGAAAATTTTTTCGAAAAATTTTTTTCTCCAAAGGCAAAAAATTGATCAATTTCCTCAAGAAAATTCGTTAAAACTTCAAAAAAATTTCCCCGGCGGCCCCGATAGGGGCCGCCGGGGAC
>LDKF01000336.1:203764-216063 GCA_001026735.1 Rotylenchulus reniformis | reverse complement strand
AAAAAAAAAACAGAAATTAAGAAAAAAAATAATGGTTTATTCTGTTTTAGCATTTATGTATATATTATTTATCTGTAATAAGAAGAAAAGAGTATAGGTCAGGAAGGATCGGGATTAGGGTAATAAGTTCACAGGTACTACTTTATATATTGACATTCCATGCTGTCAAGATTTATTATTCGGTCCAACATTCGTCCGCTCGGTGCTAGGACGTTAAGTACATAAAAATCACTTTTCAAGTTTCCTTGAAATCATTTGAAAAATCTCCAAAAATAAAAATTTCCAGGGAAAAATTTAAAAAGGCCAAAAAAAATTTCATAATTTCTTCACATATTTTCCTTTTATAAGTTCTGTCTAACAGTCTTTAAAAAAACTTTTTGGTTGATTTGCACATTTATTTTATTGTTTATTTTTTACTCAACGGTGTAGCATTATTACATAGATGAATGCTGGCTTTTGGATGAGCGGACGAATTTTGGTCCGACAACTCTTGAATGAGCCGTGATTCCTTGAAACGAAGCAGCGGGTTTCACCGCCGCTGGTTTCACCGACAAAATATAAAATAATTTTCATCATATTAATTTTTCAGCAAAATTTTAAATTAAAATGCGCTCAATAAAAGTTGGTTAAAAGAAAAAGATAAATTAAAAAATTTTCTTTGGAAAATTTATTAGTTTTACATCAACAAATTATTGTTTTTTAGGTCAATCAAATTTCTAGCTATTTCAATTTCAATTGTTCCTCTTAATTTTTTAGTTAGATTGTTATGTATTATGTTTATCAAAAGGTTAATTTTCGATTCTTTTTTAAATATGTCAGTATTTTTCTTTCAAAAAGAACCAATCGAACGCCAAGGCTTGCACCAATAATGTAATTTTGGAAAATTTAATGATTTCGAAGCATTAAATAATCATAAAAGGTGGAAATGAATATTAAAAATTTATTTTTAAATTTTTTAAATAAATTTATTTCTTAATAAAAATCCTTTTCTTTGTTTTCTATTTTGGCAGTGAAACCAGCTGACGGTGAAACCGCGGCGGTGAACCCGCGTCGGTGAAATCGCGGCGGTGAAATCAGGTGCACTCCCCTTGAAAGTTGCGCTTCGATGTGGACCAAATTTTTCGTCATTTGACATTGGCATGGTAAGCCCGGTGCTATGTCGTTTCAGCGAAAAGTGCAAAAATAAAATAATAGTCCCAGAAAAGTTTTTTGTTAGACCTGTTAGACCAAAAGTATAAAAGGAAACGTTGTGCAGAATTTCATGCTGATTCTGATGGTATAAATTTTTTCTGAAATTCCGACAAAAATGCCGATTCCAGAAAAACTCGAATTTTTGATTATTACAACTTTTTTGACATTTTTTGGGAATTTCAGAAAAAAATTATACCATCAGAATCAGCATGAAATTCTACATAACTTTTCCTTTTATACTTTTGGTCTAACATGTCCAACAAAAAACTTTTCTAGGACTATTATTTTATTTTTGCACTTTTCGCTGAAACGATATAGCACTTTGTATAGCCCTTACTAGTGGTGCAGATCTCTGTGATGCAAGTGGACTGTTCTTCGGAACACTTTCGAGGAGTATCACCAACCGGCGCACTTTCTGCCGCTCCAAATTGGAATTTCGTAGGATCGAACTCTTCGATGCTACCAGACTTTATGGTGGACCAACAATGGCGTGCTTGAATAGATAAAATATAAAATATATAAAAATTGTTCGGGTATAATCAGAAAAAAAGAAGGAAACAAACATCATTGGCTTGTATAGGGATTTTTATACTTCGCGAGGCCCTCGCGAAATGGTTTTCTCGCGAAGTGTCCCTTTACCGGAGCCTATATCGTCAATTTTACATGCCTATTTCTCTGAATATTATTGATCACTTTTTGATAATTAGAAACTGACCCGTATAGTAATAACGCTATAGTACTGGCTATTGGATCTGTATCACTTTTCATTTTCTGTCCTAGATTTTTATGCCTCGATCCCAAATTTTATTATGTATAAAATTCAAACTCTAGTCTCATCTTATTCGGACTGCTGGATCCAATAAAAAAGCATAAAATTTCAGTTCGAACTCCNGAGACACTGGCAACAAGAACAGGTGCTGGGACGTTAAAAAAACCGCCACATGAACCTTTTTGTACGAAAACTTTTTTTTTATTGTTAGACAAAAAATTAAAAAGCAAAATTGTTCAGTATTTTATGCTGATTCGGAATGGTATTTTTAATTTTTCGAAATTTGGCCAAAAAGTTCGAAATATTCCCGAAATACTGAAAAATACGATTTTAGGGGATATTTTGAACTTTTTGGCCGAATTTCGAAAAACAGAATATACCATTCGAATCAGCGTAAAATTCTGCACAACTTTGCCTTTTATACTTTTTGTCTAACAAGTCTAACAAAAAAGTTTTCGTACAAAAAGGATCATGTGGCGGTTTTTTATTTAACGTCCTAGCACCATGGGATTAAGCTTATTTTATAACTAATATTATGCTCCCTCTTTTATTGTAAAGAACATTTTTCTGGTTTATGTTTAAGCAGAGATATCAGGCTTGGGAAAAGGAAATGTTCAAATTGTCTGGACTCTGGACCTCTCTCCCGCTCCTCCCTTACTCGCGTCCTCCCCGTTGCAGTTGTCCTTCTCATGGCACTGTTTGCATTCGTACTCTCCACGTTTGTCCGTACATTTCTTCTTCATTTCCCTATATTCTTCCGATGAACCTTTGCAATAATTCGGCTCGGCACAGCTTTTACGCACCAGTACATTATGTTCTGGAATGAATTGTGAGAAAATCAGGGCAAAATGAGGGTCAGGTCAATAGAACCCAGAAACTTCCCTTCATTCAAAAACTTTTTTAGACATTGCTAGGCAAAAACTATAAAAAGCAAAAAAGTGTAGAATTTTAAGGCCCCACTTTTGGCCTTTTTGGTTTTTCAAATTTACCTGAAAAATTTTGAAATTTTTAAAATTTTCACAAAAATGCAAAAAATTAAATTTTTTAAAATTTCAAAAATTTTCAAAGAAATTCGAAAAACCAAAAAGGCGAAAATTGGGGCCTTAAAACTCAACACCTTTTTGCTTTTAATACATTGCGGGACCAACCAAATATAAAAAAGTTTTTGAATGAAGGGAAGTTTCTGGGTTCTAATGAATGGGTTCTATTGAGGTGTAGTCCAAAAATGATATGTAAAATATCGAAAAAATAATATGAATGAAAATGAAAGAGGATGAAAGCACAAAAAATTGGGGAAAAAATTGAAAAATAATTAAATGCAAAAAAAAATCAATTTTATCTCTAATCAACGGACAAAATGAAAAATTTATTGATATAATAATTTTTATTTTTTTACTTGGAACTTCGAAGATTGTTATACTAAAAATTCAAACATACTTTTCTGTATATTTTTTGCATTTAAAATATTGGCATAACATAGCTAGATTGACTAATATTCCATTTTTGTCTATATGTCCAAAGATATCACGGATCTAACATGTTTTGCCTAGGGTAAAGCGGAACCTGAACTTTTTCCAAAAACCGGAACTGGCCGGAACCAGGAAAGCCGGAACCGGAACCAGGTTTTTTAAGCGGAACCGTAACCGGTCGGAACCAGCCTTTTTAAGCCAAAAAAGAAATTTTTTATCGGTTATATAATATGGATATGCAAGGTACTACATATACATATACAGTCTTATGTATAACAGATTTCATGGTAAACGGTACCCAGGTAGCAGAATTCCGTGGCACAGGTGCGCTGATTCCCAGGGCATTTCTTTTTTGCCCCAACAACCACGTATTTGCTGGATGTCTCAATTGGCTTTGTTGCTGTTTGCCAGCAACTTCGAACTAAAAAATTTGATTTAAAAAAAGACCATTATATGTCCGAATATGTTCGAGGCATTTGTTAATTTATTATTTAGTACTATAATGTCTAATAAAAATTCAAAATAATTTGTTTTTCTTTTTTCAAATGATGAAAATGTTCATCAGCAAATTGAAGCGCCATTTTGAGGTTGGAATGATTTTTTTAAAATTTTTTAATAATGATGAGAATATCTAAGATTTGTACATTTTGATAGTTTAGAACTTTTCATCAGCCAAATCTGCTTAGAAAAATTATGAACATGAATAAGGGGGTCCTTGGTTAAGTTTACCCACTCCCTCCTGCTGTGTAAATTTTTCCTTTCTTTTTAGAAATTTTAGATGTGATCCAGAGGAGTTTTCATAATTTCTGAGTTCGAATTTGATGTCCGAAAGCTGTATGATCTTATCTGATCTAAGATTTTTTTTTATATGCAGAATTAGTGGTTCTGAAAAGTTAAAATCATAGATATGATGTAAGTTTTTAAGACAAATTTCTGACATCAGATTCGAAACAGAAGGTATGGAAACCCCGGTAGCTCAAAATCAATAAATTTGAGAGATACTGGGTTATTCCGAATAATTCCCCCCTTATTTTTCATTTTTTCAAAATTTTCCATTTTTTTCTGACCCCATTTTTGCTCATTGCAGTTGTCCTCGTCGTAGCAGATGCCACACCAATAATCTTCCGCATCCCCACAGTGTTTTCGTCCCTTTTCTTCGACATCTTTCCCACAACCAGTTTTGGTTCTGGTTTTGTCAAAAAAATTAAAATTATCTCCTGTATTGCAGCCCCGCCGAATCAGAACTCCGCTGCCATTTTCTGCAAGAAAACAACGCCTTATTAACCCTTTAATTTCGAGAATATTGATCTGATGAGAGCGTTGTTAACATTATTTAAGAATAAAAAAGTATGGTTTCGATGAAAAAACATTTTAAGAAACATGGAATATTCATTTTCTACTGATTTTAAATTAGTTTGAATCATGGATTAAATAAAGAATGTATTTCTGATCATTTTTCTTGAGAAGTTTCTGAATTTATCTTCAACGAAGCGACAACTGACAAGTCTTGGATGGGGAGGGGGCTTAAATTGAAGAGAGGGCTTAAGATGGAGAGGGGGCTTAAATTAGAGCGAATACAGTATAAATTAGAGAGGAAGCTTGGGGACTTATATCATAGAGAATACGGTATAAATTTAAAATATTTTTTCTTACTATTACTACAGCTCTGCATAATACAGTGGGGTGTCTCCCGTGGGCAAGTGATGTTTGCCTTTCCTACCGATGCATCAATGTTCGGGGCATGTTCGAATCCGCCGTTGATCGAGTCGTTTGTGCTCCAACAATTTTGGACTAAAATTTTTTTTATCGATTATGTAGCTTTACACGATATCGACATATCAAAGAATCAAGTGCCAAATGCAAAATTTTTGGCCTAAAACTTTTTTGTTAGTCTTGTTAGACAAAAAGTATAAAAGCCAATGTTGTGCAAAATTTTATGCTGATTCGATGGTATTTTTATTTTTTGGAAATACGGCCAGATATTTCGAAATATCCCCTAAAAACCGTATTTTTAGGTATTTCGGGAAAATTTCGAACTTTTTGGCTAAATTTCGAAAAATTAAAAATACCATTCCGAATCAGCATAAAATACTGAACAATTTTGTTTTTTATATTTTTTGTCTAACAAGTCTAACAAAAAAGTTTTAGGCTTACACCCTACGTAAGTTCATTTCTCAAGATTTCCTCTAGAGTTTATTTGTTGGGTGAAAGTTCGGATCTTCGATTGTCGCAATTTTGTTTAATGTTTTCGGTGCTAGAACATTAAAAAAAGTGCCAAATGCAATTTTTTGGCCGAAAACTTTTTTAGACGCTAGGCCGAAAAAAGCAATTGTGCAGAATTTTTACTGATTTGATTAGTAATTAATTTTTCGAATTTCTAATACCGAAAATACTGTTTACCGAAATACTGTTTTAGGGGGTATTTCGAAGTTTTTATTCGTATTTCGAAAAATTAAAAATACCAGGAAGACAGAGCATAAGATTCTGCAAAATGGCTTTTTATACTTTCGGCCTAGCAATCCTAAAAATAGTTTTTGGCTAAAAATTGCATTTGACACTATTTTTTGTCGCCCCAACACCATATTTTCCACGGACCCCTTCCTTACTAGGCAACTTATCGTTGCAGTAGTCCGCTTGCTCGCATATCGAACATTTGAAGTCGTGGCCGCCTTCTTTTTGTTTGACCATCTCCTCCAACTCCTTCTTTTTTGGAGATTCGCAATAATCCAAGGCCGGGGCACAGCTCTTCCAATCCCTGTATGTCGAACCTTTAAAAGAAAAAAATCCATTTGATATTGATATTTGTGTGTGTTGTAGCCGATTCTGCATTTCAGCCGATTCTGCATCGGTGAGCCGAACATTGCCAAACATGGGGGGTCAAATGATTTGAAACCCAAAACTAAAGTACAAACCGTTTGTTTGGGTGGTCTACAAAATATTCAGAAAGTTTCAACACATTTTGTTCAACCGAACATGGTCATTCGATGTTTTGACTATGTTCGGATGAACAAAACTTGTTGAAACTTTCAGAATATGTTTTAGAATACCTAAACATACGGTTTAGGCATTTGGGTTTGGGTTTCAAACCATTTGACCCCATGTTTGGATAATGTTTGGTTCACCGATGCAGAATCGGCTAGCCGAATGCGCATTCGGCTGAAAATGCAGAATCGGCTACAACATGTACACGTCAAACTACCTGAATTCCCCATATATTTTTAAAATGCCCTGATTTGGGGATAGTTTCCCCAGGTATACAGCCACAAGTTCAGGGGTCGCGATGTATAGTATCTTTATCATAAAAAGTAGGATAGATGCCGATTACCCCGAAATCGGGATAAAAAATTTTCTCACACTTTTTCTCGTGTATTCTTTTGTCATTCTATTTCTCGATCATTTCAGTGAAAGATTCGCTTCATAAAATTATGGGTTCAAAACAATCCAATCGGCGCCCATTTTTCTTATTCGGGACTGGGCAGTTTCGACCAGTCTTTGTAGTCTTAAAATTGCTCTAACCTAAAGAACCAACAGGTCTATTCCAATATAGCTAGTAGATTTTCACCAATTTTTTTTGTCAATGCACATCAACTAACAGAAAAAGGGCAAATAAAGGAAAAGGGAAAACGGAGCCCGTGTCCATTTATGGTTATTTTGCTTCAAAAAGCAGGCCTCGCATTTTCTTAAATTCTTCGAAATTTATGAGGACCTTTGCTTTTCTCAGATTTTGCTTTTTTCATAATTTCCAAAAGTTTCTGTTTTCTGAAAATTCATGAAGCGAAAAAAATAATTCATCATTTGTTCTTTTTCCGATATGGCACCTTTCCGGATTGCTCTTAAAGAATTTTACATTTTGAACTTTTTGTCATCTAACCGACGACGGTGGGAGGAGGACACTTTTTTCATTTTCACCTTTTTTGTAGGAGAGTGTAAGGCAGCCGTGATATGCTGAACAGTAGACATTCACATGACCGAAACTCGCCGATGGTGACGAAAGTTCACGGAAGCCGGTGTTTATGGCCGAATAGTCCAATTTGTCCTGCTGCAACTGTATCTCACCATCATATTTTTTTCTGGTTGTGTCCCAGCAGGTCATTTCTTAAAATTTATTAGTCTCAGGCCATTGCACTAATTACAATTTCATTTGGCGAAATGAGCAGTAGAATGAATGATTGGCTATTTTTTGGAAATGTTTGCTGCACTGGTGCTATGGCGTTTAAAAAATGCCATAATGGGCGTATTAAAATATGGCCAAACCGAATAGGTAGGTTCTCTGAAAACTTTTTTGAGCTTGCTAGGCCAAACGTATAAAAACGAAATTTCATGCTCTATCTTTTGGGATTTTTAGTGTTTCGAAATTCGAACAAAAAGTTCGAAATTTTTTGAAAATATCGAAAAATAGGGTATTTTAAGAAAATTTTTAAACTCTTTGTTCGGATTTGAAGCTAGGCCTAGAAATAGAATACCTTTAAAAAATTGAGTACGTATTGAGTTTTGGCACTTTTTTAACGATTCAGCACCTCTACATCTATGTATGTATATAAATGTCAGGAGTTCCGGATAAAAGATTATTTTTTCGACCAATTTTTATGTTAATTGTTTCCAAAAAATTAGCTCATATTATAGAACAAGTGGAATTTTTGGCAGAGATAATTTTATTTAAAAAAAGGAATTTTATGAATTAGTAAGAAGATTGGCATCTTTTCTATTCAATCGACTTATTAGCCTCTAATGAGCTTGGCTAATGAGCTTGGCTATAAATGGATCGGGGAAGGGGTTAGACCATCGGTTGGGGATGGGGGGAGGATCCCGACTTTTCGGGAATGAATTTTTTTGGTCTTTCTGGCAAATATTTCATAAAGTTTTCAAATTTTTTATGATTGTTATATATCAAAAATTTCTTTTTCTTCTAAGCTGAGCTGTACTTTATTTAAAAATGATCCTTTTTAAAGTCCAAATTGAAAGGAAATTTCACTCTGGGAGGTGTCGGCGGTCCTGGTCACGGGGGAATTTTTGAAAATTAAGACTTTTTTAATTTTTATTAATAGTTTGTTTTGTTTTTATTCAAAAATTGTTTTAAGTAACAAAAAATGAAAGAAAAAATTAAAGAAAAATATTTAATGATAATGAGGTGCTTGGGAACTGAACCTGCGTTCTTACTGTACATATAATAATCCAAAAATGATCATTTTTAAGGTCTAAATTGAAAGGACTGATTCTCTACAAAATCCTTTTACTATTGCATCAAAATGATATCGTTAGTGGGTGTATCGAGGATCGGGGATGGGCCCAAAAAAATCGGGGATCCATCCCATGTGTACCCTATTTAAAAGATAGTTAAATACATGATAAAATAGTTATATATTTTAGTTTTTAACAAAAAGGCCAAAGAATTTCATAATTTTCTGCTTTATCCTTTTGGTCTAGCAAGCTTTAAAAAAGACTTAGGCCAACTTTGTTTTTGCGCTTTTTTGTGGTCCTACAATCCTAAATCTGTGTTATTAGCTGGATTAATCTCTGTTTCCACCCGAACCCTTCCTTACTGGGCCACTTATCGTTGCAGTTATCCTTCTCCATGGCATTGCATGTCCAACATTTGAAGTTGAACCCTCCGGCTTTCTTAGCCCATTCCTTCATCCTCTTTCTTGCATTACTCTCGCAATAATCGCTGTGGGCCCAACTCTTCCAGACCTTGTATTTCTTCTCAGAACCTTAATCCAACAATATAAGGACCAAAATGGGACAAAATGATTTGATAATTCAGATTCAAATAGTGACGCTGGACCAATTGGCCAAGAGATTGTCTCTGATCGCTTTCCCCCCCCCCCCCGTGGGCACTTTTTCCCCATGGAAAAAGGCTAGCAGGCGACCGGGATCGAAGCCGGTGTCTTCCGCCAATGGGGCCTCGGATGCTCTACCGATTGAGCTAAGCTGCCGACGAGAAGATAGCGCAATTGTTCATAATCTTTTGGCTGACGATTGGACTGGTGCGGGGCAAATGTCCAAATGTCCAAGTAAAAAATATCGCAAATACGGGTTTTTCGACTTTTTCGATATTTTTGTTAGAAATTCGAAAAAATTTATACTGGTAGATAGAGCATAAAATTCTGGTCTAAAAGGAACATAGCACCCTTGACGGATCATATAAAATCATCGCATGTTTACTTGAGCTCATAGTATTTCAGAAGATCATAGTATATACGATTACTCGTCAAGTTTAATTGAAACGAATTACTTGACGAATCTTTATGATATCGTATAAATTCATCAAGTATTTATTGAAACATAAATTCATCGTATGAATGATGATTGGAAATACGATGAGGATTAAAACAGGCCCCTGGAGAAACCAATCTGTTATCAAAAATTGAACAACAAAAGAGAACCCAATTCTGTTTTAATTGTACCAATGCAAAAAAAACAATTTGGCCAAATCGTTTTTTTCAGATTTCGGCCAATTTGACGTTTTTTGGCCATAATATTTTTAAGCGCACTAACTTAGCTTAGGCGCAATCAAGTAAAATTGTGCGCACAAAACACTACAAAATGAGCCTAGGCCCATCGAATTTTCCCATTCAAAAGTGTTATGGTCAAAATAGTCACATGTATTGGCCAATTTTAGGAAAATATAATATATTAGCCATGGGCTCTTTTTGTAGCTAATTAAATGCTCTATTTTCTAATACCAATCTCGTCTCTCCGGATGTTAATTTTACTTATGGGAAATTTATTATTACTTCGAAAAACAGAAAAAAGGAAGAAGAAATTTTGCAATTTTGGCATTTGCTTCTCTCTTCCATTCCAATTACACCTATGAAATATTTTGATGAAATATTCGAAGCAATTTTGGGTTGCCACAGAAATGTGTTTGTCCAATAAAATAATTTACCTTTTTGTGGAGTTATTTGGTATGCTAGCACAAGGCAACTGTGTTGCCACGGTGAAAGCTTAGGATATTCCTTTACTTTCATTTCCTCGTCCACGGAGACGACCTCCTTGAAGCCCCGTTGCATATGTTTCCAATCCTTGGTATAAGGATCAATTCCAATGCCTTCAGCTGACGCATAGCACAAAAGGCCTTAAATTATTTTTCAATTTTGATGAATTTTTTTATTGTCAAAATCAATTTTTATTTTGGCAGAAATGAGCAGTAAGTAGAGCAATGGTTGGCTATCTTGGAAGTACACATAGTACACCGGTGCTGAGTCGTTACAAAAAAATATCAAAATGGGCGTTACAAAAAATATCAAATCTCAATATGTTCTCTAAAAACTTTTTTGTTAGACCTGTTAGACCAAAATTATAAAAGACAAAGATGTGCAGAATTTTATGCTCTATCTAATGATATAAATTTTTTACGAATTTCGAACAATAAATGTCGAAAAGAGTCGAAAAATCGAAAATTATGGTTTTTTCTACCCTTTTCGACATTTTTGTTCGAAATTTGGAAAAAATTTTATACCAGTAGATAGAGCATAAAATTCTGCACAACTTTGTCTTTTATACTTTTGGTCTAACAGGTCTAACAAAAAAGTTTTTAGAGGACATATTGAGTTTTGATCCTTTTTTTTTGTAACGCCCATTTTGATATTTTTTTGTAACGACATAGCACCAGTACACCTATACCATATAAATACAATTCTTTCATTGTTTGGCAAAAAAAATAAATAAAAAGCCAATACATACCTACCGTATACTATTTTCAGTAAATCGTCCATAAATTTTTTTTCTAGAAGAGGAAATTCTAAGAAAAATTTCAGGATTATATTATTTTTAAGTATGCTAATCGTGTATGAAATTTCAGCTTCATCGATTTGGCATAAGCTAACCTCTAAAAATTTTGGGTGGAGCTATAATTATGGAACACGCCTTATTTTTTATATTTTCAAAAAATTTTGAATTTTTTGGCCAAATTTCGAATAAAATATCAGAAAATAGATTATTAAATTCTATACAAGGCTTTTATATCTTTGACCTTGCAAGCTTAGGAAAAAAGTTTTCGGCCAGCTTGGCACATGTGGCGGTTTTTTAACGCCCTAGCCCCATAATTTCTATTGGCCGGATTAATGCCTGTTTCGCCCCGCTTGGTCCCTTCCTTCCTTACTGATTCCATTATTGTTGCAGTAGTGCGTGTGGCCGCATGTCCGACATTTGAAGTTGAACCCGCCAGCCTCCCTAGCCCACTTCTCCATCTGCTTCCGTTGATCACTCCCGCAATATTTCCCGTCACTATTGCTCGTCCAAATCTTGAATTTCTTCTCATCAGAACCTTAATCCAACAATATACCTATATGAGTTGTTGCCGAGGTTGAATTTCAGCCGAAGATAACTTATTATTCATAGTCTATGTGGGTGCATGAAGAGTTGCTGGGTCGTTATATAAAAAATATCAAAACCCAATTCGTTCCCCAAAAACTTTTTGTTAAGACCTGTTAGACAAATTCTTCCAGCGACAAAGTTGTGCAGAATTTTATGCTCTATCTTTTGATATTTTTAGTTTTTAGAAATTCGAACAAAAAGTTTCGATATTTTTTGAAAATATCGAAAAAATGGATTTTTTGCGAGAATTTCGAAAAACTAAAAATACCAGAAGATAGAGCATAAAATTATGCACATGTTTGTCGCTGGAAATTTTGGTCTAACAAGTCTTAACAAGTTTTTGGGGAACGAATTGGATTTTGATATTTTTTATATAACGACATAGCACCCATAAAGACAACTTCGGCCGAGCCGATCTTGAATTGAACCGAAAAATGACCAAAACGAAAACTTTTAAAATGAAGCTAGATTAAGAGCATAAAGTTCTACACATATTTACTTTTTATAGTTTTGGACAAGCATGTTTCTAAAAAAGGTTTCGGTTTTGCATTTTT
>LDKF01000336.1:192149-203664 GCA_001026735.1 Rotylenchulus reniformis | reverse complement strand
ATTATTTTTTCATTTCCCTCGTAACGAAGGGAAATGAAAAAATAATATTAAACGCCCAAAGAAAAAAAATGAAAAAATAAAGAAATATTAAAAATAAAAAAATATTTAAACAAGGTAAATCATTAAATTTTTATTCTTCACATGATTTTCGTTCCATAAGGTTTATTTAAAAATTTTATTTCTTAATCGTTTTAGGCGTTCCTTTTTTTGGTCGTTTAGTAATAGTTATTCATTTCCCCTTCGTTACGAGTCAACGAGTCGTCCCACCAAGAGTTGGCTGTGTGCCACGAGTCGGCCGCCACGGGTTGGGATGTATTACAAAACATTTGACAAAAATATTTGGAGTATTTTTAGGTTGTTTCGATTTTTAGTTTATAGATTTGATTTTCTCGGAATTTACCTTTTTTTGGAGTTATTTGATATATCATTACAAGGCAATGTTCCTGGTTCGCTGCACCATCTTCTTGTGATAATACGCCGATTTCTTCGTCCACGGACTCAGCGTCCCAGAAGCTGTGTTGCGCTTCCTTCCAGCTAATATAGCCATTCCCCCAGCGAATATAGCCATTCTCTTGTTCCGCTTTAACAGAAAGTTGCTCGACAGTGGAATGGCACTTGATGTCTTAAAATTTTGTCAAATTTGGTGAAATTTCTGCTAATTTCCTACCAAAAACGACTCCGATTTGGCAGAGCAAGAAGGCGATCAGGAAAAATAGCATGATTTTGGCAAGATTCGGCATGAATATTGCAAAAGTATATAATATAAGTAGAATTCAAACTGCCTTAGTACGATACTAGTAGATAATACAGTATATATCGGTATATATACTGTATTATCTACTGGGTTTTTCTCCCATCCAGTTTAAACATTATCGAACTAATAAGTACAAAACAGTAATCCTACTACATATTTTTCTACATACTTCTAGTACGATATACTTATATATGGACGCCTCATCCGACTATCAGGTCTTCTAAAATTTTTGAACTCATAAAAAGATAATCTTCCAATGATCCAAATTTTTCTGCTGATCTGGTCCGCCAGATTTGATTTCTAAATAAACCTCGATATGGATCAGGTCTGATTTGGTGCTGGATCTTTAAAAAAGGTCCAATGTGGGCGTTAAAAAAGGCCCAATTTGGCCAGTCTGGCCTAAAACTTTTTTGTTAGACTTGTTAGACCGAACGTCTAAGAAGCAAAATTGTTCAGAATTTTGTGCTGATTCGAATGATATCTTTATTTTTTCGAAATTCGGCCAAAAAATTCGAAATTTTCCCGAAATATCGACAAATATGGTTTTTAGGGGATATTTCGAACTATCTGGCCGAATTTCGAAAACAAAATGAACAATTTTGTCTTTTATATGTTGTCTAACAAATCTAACAAAAAATATTTTTAGGCCAGACTGGCCACATTGGGCCTTTTTAACGCCTACATTGGGCCTTTTTAAAGACCTAGCACCTATAATTTATAGTATAGGATCAGATCATAAGTAGATCACACCAGAACAGGGGATGGAAATAGAACAGTACATTGGTATCATCCTAGATCTGGGTCGATCAGATCGGAATATCCATTGAAAAATTATGATCAAAGAAGGTCCCATGAGAAAAAATGATCCAATCCAACTTTATAAATATTTAAATAAGAATTTTAATTAAAAAATTTTTAATATACTATATATAAAAAGAATATTCGAAATAACATATAATCACAAGTAGTAAAATGGTTAGAATGGGGAAAATGTGCATTCGGAATACTTAAGTATGTACATCCTCGCCGATCGAATGGCCAATCCCATCCATCAGATTTGCTAATGGATCTGCGGAATTCGTGATTCACTTCAAAAAAGTAAATTTTTAATTATTGAAGCTATTCCGTGGGAAAATTTTAAAATGGAATTTTTCGTATAGCATACAGTAGTATAAGGACTGTTGCAGACTAGTAATAATTTGAGAAAAGATAGGACAGCCACTGTCCGATGAAGAAAATAGTTTGTAGAGTAAGGACAACCCCAAAGTGAAGTCCGAACCTGAAGAGAGTTTATTGAAGACAAATAAACAATGGCGAGCTGGGGAGATAACCAACTGCAAAGAATGAGGGGAAATCACTAGCTTATATACATGCAGGCGTGAAGGAAAGGGAAGGAAGAAAGAGGGAAAACAATACAAATACAAAACAATGGCGGATAGGAACGAAATGCCAAATAAATACGAATGAACAATATATTTGAATCACTTATCACTGGCCGTTATTACAATCCCCCTCTCTGTTCAAGGCGCTTCCACGCGCCGACATCATTGACTTTCAGATCGCGGCATGTCCAGAGCATCGGCACAACCAGATCATCCAGCCGCGACAGTGCACACATCTGATCCTTGATCTGCGACATGAAGCTGGAGAAGTGATTGGGCTCAATCCAAGGAGTTTTCCGATGGCTAGGCTCTTTCAGAGAAGAGCATCTAAGATGAAGCGATGCTCGCGAAAGCTGAACAGTCGATCGAGCGAATTTCATCCGATTTTTGCTTGATTTGTATTCGTTCGGCCAAGACCCCTTGAACCTGGCAGACTTCTTCGTTCGAGGAAACTTCTTGACAAACGGATGACTTTCAGAAGTCCCTACTTTGGCATTCTCCGAAACTTGCTCAACAAGTTTGCTGGAAACGTCCTTCAACCAGAAATCGCCCCTTCCCCCTAGTGGAAGGTTGCAATCCTCTCGCGGAATGATGAAAGAATGGTGAGCAGGCAAATTAGGTACCGGATGAACCGAATACATTGGATTCGATGCAATTGACATCGGCTCTACCGAATTTATTGCTGTTTCGAACAATGTATCTGTGGAGACAAATTCGGTTGCGGTGTTTTGTATTTGCTGACACTCGCGTCTTCCTTCTTCCATGTTGTCTTCGGGTTTCTGTTGCGTCATATTTTCATTTCGTTGACGAAGTTTATTAATAAATTCGTCTTGTATTTTCCACTGTTCTTTCATCATCTTTGACTGCTGTTCCACATCATTTTCATCTCCTGCAAGAATTTCCTCATCCGTTTTTCTGATACTCCGTTATTGGCTGTAGATCTTTTTGCAGCAGCTTTACTGCTATCCAGCTTTCTTTGATCAGATGCACGCTCTACGTGCGATCTGTCACTGGTGCTTTTTTGCTGCTTGCAATTCGTCCTTTGCCTTTGATTTTTGGAGTTCATGTAGCGGCGGATTAAGATTCTGCGCAGTCGAAGAGATAACTTGATGGCGGGATAATACATTTTGATGAGCTTTATTCAGAGCTTTACTCCAAATAAGTTTGTGTTGTTGAGGTTGGATCGGTTACAGCCTATATAGCTTGTAACCATCCGGTGCTACCAAGTAATAATTTGAAGAAAAGATAGGACAGCCACTGTCCGATGAAGAAAATAGTTTGTAGAGTAAGGACAACCCCAAAGTGAAGTCCGAACCTGAAGAGAGTTTATTGAAGACAAATAAACAATGGCGAGCTGGGGAGATAACCAACTGCAAAAAATGAGGGGAAATCACTAGCTTATATACATGCAGGCGTGAAGGAAAGGGAAGGAAGAAAGAGGGAAAACAATACAAATACAAAACAATGGCGGATAGGAACGAAATGCCAAATAAATACGAATGAACAATATATTTGAATCACTTATCACTGGCCGTTATTACAGACTTGAAAAATTTCAAAATTTTGAAAAATTTGTAAAAAAGAAAAGATAAGTAATCTTCTTATTGACATATACTATAGGATATATCAAAAATCAAATCTTAAATATACATCATATTTTCATTTAACACCTCTTTGTGAATTTGGTATTAAAAAGTTTGAAAATGCTAATTATACTACAATTTTTTAAAAATTTTCTAGCTTCAAGTCTTCTTGTTTTAATCAATAGTCTTTTAAAAAATCTCAAGCTTAACTTTCACAATTATTTATCCAAAATACATCAATAAGAGTGAAATTTTCATAATGCATCAAAGATCAAAGCACTAAATAACGAAATAACCTGAGAAGAGATCAAAGAAAAGTTTAAAGCTTCATGCCCTTCATTTTCCCCCAAAAATAAAAATGCATTAAAATTCCCTAACCTTTTATTTGAGCTTGTAAGAAAATAAATCAAAAATGGATTAATGAAATTGAAATCATAGATCGCTAAAAAAAGAGAATATGTAGTTGAATTGCATAGAAAATAAATTTAAAAAATGTAGTGAAAAAAAGAGAAGGGTTATGAGAGAATTTGAATTATAAGGAATTTTTCAAAGAGGCCGGATTTCTAAGCGGCCATAATAATTAATAAGAGGACTACACAAGTACCAAAGCATTTTTCCCCCTTCAAAAGGGCCTAAATTCGAAAATCCATTATCATTAGCCAAGTGATGAGCATGTTAAATGTTCAGATTAAGAATTCTTCAAAAATGAGAAATTCATGGAATTTTACAGCCTTTAAGTTAAGAAGAAGTCATCCAACCGTCGTCCTCCTTCTCAATCTACGCACGGCGGTTGTGGACTGTCAATGTAATTAAATTCGGATTTTTTTTCTATTTATTATATTTTCGTTCCAAGACATATAAATATAACGTAGGCAACTGCCCCCTCCCATCGCGGAAAAAATTAAAAATTTAGGCAAAAGAAATACCAGTTTAATATTAAAATATCTTGGATTCGATAATAAATAAGATCTCGGGATCTCTGCTATGCTGAATTTTTCTCGAAAAAATGAAAAATAACGATAATCTTTGAAATTTCTCATGAATTTTTGATTTTCAGAAAAAGAAAAAACAATTTCATAATTTCATGAAAAATAAAAGCACCCACGAAAGATTGGAAAATTAAAAAACTATTAATGGACACTTACCTATACTATAGAACTTAATGTTAGTCAAAAATTGATGTTCGCGCTATTTCTCATGGTAAAATTTTTTAAATGGTAAAATTAACTAGTCGAAAATAAACCATGAATTTCAGGTTTTTTTTAAAAAAAAGGTCAAATGGGTTTTTATAATCCATCCCGATTTTATTCGGAAACAAACAAACATCATCAATCAGAATGATATTTTCATCATTCAAATCACTATTAGCCTGGAAAAGAGATCATATGTAGAAAAAATTATTTTTTTTTTGCATTCCCCATTCCCCACCCCTCCAATAATATTTCCTTGCCGCCGGAAAATGGAATTTATAACTTACAACTTACAAGGGAACATATCGAGCTGTCAGTAATCAGATTGTACTTAGCATAGAAAATTGGGTTTTAAAAATGATCGGTCGTTCATCCACGCGGATCATTCGCCCTTTGGGAAGGTGTCGATCGTACCATGCATAAACACAAAAATGTAATGTTCAATAAAAACGGTTGAGAAATAATTTATACGATAAAATGATGAAAATTAATCAGAAAAATAGTCATGGTTATTAATTATTCTACACTGAATGATGGTTGTCATCCAAAGGGCGAATGATCCGTGTGGATGAACGACCGTTTGTCCATTTTTAAAACCGAATTTTCTACCTCTCACTATCTGGGTGGGGAAAAAGTGAAAAATTTACGATGCAATGTGAGGATGCCCTACAATATAAGATGGGTTAAAATACAATCTGATTACTGACAGCTCGATATGTTCCCTTGTTAGGAAAATGTTCTCGGTATCAAAAGTAAAGCATAAATCAGCTAGATTATGAGCCTAACTTTTTGTGTAGGCAATTCCAAAGTTATGGCCAACACATATATAACGGTATATAACTTGGCCAATAAATCAGCCATCATTTTCTTTGGAATTGGCCAATTCAAATGAATTTGACTCATTACATAATTTTACGTTTGCAAATGTTTAAAAAAGTTCGACCTCGAGAGTAGTTCATTTAGATTATATATTATACTTATGTATACTCAAGTTTAAAAATGGAACTATTTACAATCCAGTGTTTTGCGAAATGAAACAGGAATATACATATCAATAATGATTGATCCGAAAGACTAAACGATATTATATCACTTGTTATATAATCAAGCGTGATCAGTAAAAGGTATACAATAATAATCTAAAAAAGATAATAAGATATATATTTTGTACATCACTAGGATGAAAATTTTTAGGGAATTCCCTATTTAAAAAAAACAGGGAATCGTAGGGAAACGCACAAAAAAGCGTTTTTAGACAAATTTAAACGTATTTTGAGGAACTTTTTCCCTATTTTCCCTATTTCTTAAGCCCGGCTGGATTTTTCCCTATTTCGCGACTTTTCTCCCCCCCCCCCTTTTTCTCCCTTTTTTGCCCATTTTTTAAGAAATTCTTCATAAAAATGCAATAAAACCCGAAAATTTTAGACTTATTGAAAAAAATTTTGGATTATAAAAATTTTAAAAACTTTTCGATATTTTTTAATTTTATTTTTTATGAATATTCAATTTTTATATTGAAAACATCTCAAGAGATGGTTAAATGGATCTTAAAAAAGAATTAATATACTTTTCAGACGAAATTTTTAAATTTTTAGGTCATTTTTTGTAAAAAATTTTTTTTATCTATTTCCCTACTTTTCTCCCTATTTTAGCCTTTTTTTGCTCCCTAATAGGTCCCTATCTTGGCTTAAGGGAATTCCCTAAAACTTTTCATCCTATACATCACCAATACCGCCAAGGTTATTCACCTCATCTGATCATCTCCTTTTACATCCAGTCAATTCTTCCATGAAATCATTTTGATCATTATCAGAGGCACAATGGACGACGACATGGACACAATCAACTTAAAATTACAAAGAAAATAAAATCTAATTCAAGCAATCCATAAAGTTAGCGAGAACTCAAAAAATATCAAAATTTGATTAAAATGGATTTAGACCATAGAAAGTGATTAATTAGTCAGATTGAAGCTAATTATCTAATGCGCGAAGATAAAGTGCCGATAAATAGCAGTGTCATTACTAGGGACCGAAAAAAATATGTATAAAATTTTCCAAAATATGCGCAAAATTTGACCCCCAAAATAATCAAAATTTTCTTAAATATGCGCAATGAGAAATATGCAATATATGCACAAAAAGTCGAAAATATGCAAAAAAAAAAATATGCAGTTAGAAATCCATGCTAGAGCATTCAAAACATGCTAAAAACGTGTTTTACGTGATTTTCAAGCCGTTCTAAGAAGCATTTGAATATTTTTTCGGTCTCTAGTCATTACATTATAAGGTATTAGAATGAGATTCGCATTACTATCTGTCTATTTCGCGGGAAATTTTTTCTCAGGGATAATGCGCATGTGATCAACTCTCGAGACGATTATATTATAAAACAACCAACCGTCCCCGTGGCCGTCATCATCATCCCGTGGTGCCATTTCCCGGTGGTGCCAGCAGCCGTCGATGGTGCCGATGGTTCTGGCTCCTTCGGTGCCGGCGGTGGGCCCTGCCATGGCACATTGCAGTTGTCGTTGTCATGGCAAGCATCGCATGAGATGTATTCACCGCCCTGTTCATTACAATAGTTCCTCGAATCTTTCATTGCATTTGGATATTCTTTTTCCGCGCAGTAATCCACTGGGCCACAGCCTTTCGCAATCAAAAAATCTATATCTGCTGAAATTGATCAATGATCATTAATGGTAAAGGTTGGTCGGACTGGTTCGAGAGATCGGTTGAAAATATGGTACTTATGCAGTTTACGTGCCAAATTTTTCAAAATCCCGCTACAGTGGAAATCAAAAACCCAGATTTTACAATTTTCGCGGGTCACCTGAGGGTTTTCGGGGGTTCTGAATCCGAATCTAGCATCATTTTAATCATATCACGAAGAAAAATCAAAGATTTTATCAAGTACTTGATTTTTTGTCAAACCAAAAATCTTTGATTTTTCTTTTTTATACGATAAAAATGATAACATATTCAGATTCAGCATCCTAGAAAACCCTCGGGTAAAACATAAAATCATAAAAATGTTGAATTTTCCAGGACTTTTAAACTTTTGAAAAATTTGGCACGTAAACTGCATAAGTACTGAAAATATTTAAAAAAAGGAAAATAAAGAAAAGTTTTGTTATAGCAACCGTAACGCTGCTGGGGCCCTTGCCAAGTGTTCTCTTTGCTCTCTAGAGACAAATGGCGGCTGGCGGAGGACGATTCCAGCGTCTTCCTATTAGATCTTGGCTGCTTTACCAACTGAGCTAGTCCCGCCCCCTATAAAGCTCGGATAATATTTAATTGCTAATATTTAATCTCTTTTGCATTTTTCATTACGGATGCTCCTCCTCCTCTTTAAAGGCAAAAAGTCGACTAAAAGAATTTTATGCTCTATCTTGGCAAAAAGTCGTAATTTTACAATAAATAATATTAAAAAATAGAAGTTTTTACAGAAAATTTCGAATTTTTTGACCGAATTTCGAAAAAATAAAAAAGATCAAAAGATAGAGCACAAAATTCTGCACAATTTTGCCTTTTACATTTTAGGTTTACAAAGTCAAAATCTGGAAGGGCCTTTTTCTCTTTGGCTAAAGACCCAGAACCAAAGAGGAATTTTGGCTTTTTGAGTGTGCGGACGAATTTTGGTCCGGCGTTCTTGCGTTCTGAGCCATGATCCCTTGAAATTTGGGCTTAGATTTTTGATTTTTTTTCTTGATTTTTAGGCAATTTTTCGTCATTTTACATTGGTAAATCCTTACATTTTTTGCAGATCTCTGTGATGCAAGTGGCCTGTTCTTCGGAACACTTTTGAGGACCACCAACCGGTGCACTTTTTACCGCTCCAAAATTGAACTTTTCCTTAAGTTCCTTGAACTCTTCGATGTTATCGGACTTTATGGTGGACCAACAATGGCGTGCTTGAAAGAGAACAAAATATTTTTTAATTTTTTTAGTCGAACAATAAAAATTGTTCGGATATATGTACATAACAGAAAATAGGGGAAAAGAAAATCTACAAAATATTTTGTCGTATTTATTTACTTATTAGTGATTTTTATATTTTCATTACTTATAATAATGTGTTCTATATTATTAATGCTTCATTTCGGAGTAGAGAAAAATTTAAAAATTAAATAAAAAAAAAGAAAAAATACAAAATGCTACAAATTGTGTTTAAATTGCTCCATTTATTTTTTAGCTTTCGGACATTACGATTTTCTAAGCTAACTAATTTTGAATGTTCCGGTTTTTTGATAGAAGCAGATAATTGGGAAATTCATTTGCTCACTTTTTGATAATTAGAAACTGAAAGTTACTGTGGGATATCTATCATTTTTGATCCTCAAGACTTATTAGTGTCAGGCGAATTCGACAGTGAAGGAATGCAGGGAAAATTTTATTCTAGACTTCGTTAGACCAAAAGTATAAAAAAGCAAAGTTTTGCAGAATTTTATGCCTATCTTCTGATTTTTAGTTTTTCGAAATTCCAACAAAAATTCCATATTTTCGTGAACACATGATATGTCTCGAATTCAAATTCTATGTATAGAATTCAAACTCGACCTCATCTTATTAGGACTTGCTGGGACCAATAAAAAGGAGAAATCAGATCGAACTTCCCCCCNCCCCCCCCCCTTCCCCTCCCCACTCTAGGTTACTGGCCAACTCGAACACTGACAATTCGAACAATGACTGTTCCCGAGCGGGATAACTTGTCTTAAGCATAACCTAGAAAAGTGTACTACTTGGTGTCAAAAGTAGAACATCAAATTGGCTACGAAATTAGTCATTCACTACCCATTTGAATTGGCGAATTGCAAAAAAGTTATGGCCAGGATAATCACTTGTATCAAATAGGCCAATATGAGTAAGTTATCTTGGCCATAATTATTCCTATATTGGACCAATTCAGATGGGTTTAAGCCAGGGATCGCATATTGGCTTTTTTTAAAGCATTTGGCTTTTTTAGGGGGTCCCATACTTGGAAAATTAAAAAGTGCTTTTTTAAAAGCATTTGCTTTATTTTGGGGTCTGAATGAATTCTCAAAATTCCCTTGAAAATCCATAAAAATGATCAAATTTCTTTAGAAAAAAGCAAAAAATTTTCACAATTTTCTCCGGCGGCCACTATCGGGACCGCCGGCACTTCACACAATGGTTTTTCTTTAAAAAATATCATAAAATTGACTAATTATTTTTTTCAAAAAAAGGTCCAAATATTAAAAAAATTTCAAATTTTCTTAAGAAACCAAAAAATGATCTTTTCTTAAGAAATTTTTTTAAGAAAAAAGCATTATCCAAATTTTCTCCGGCGCTGAAACCAAAAATGATCAATTTTCTTAAGAAAATGTCCGAAAATTTTCAAAATTTTCTCCGGCGGCGAAACCAAAAAATGATTAATTTTCCTAAGAAAATGGCCGAAAATTCTCAAAATTTTCTCCGGCGCCGAAACCAAAAAATGATTAATTTTCCTAAGAAAATGGCCGAAACCCCCACCCCATAAAATAATTTTTCCAAAAAAAGCAGAACTTTTTGCAACGAGAATTCATTCATATCTGCATTTTACCTTAAAATTTATTTACATTAGTACAAAGAGATTTATAAAGTTTTATAAATTATGCTTTTTTTCGAGCAATTGCCCCAGCGAAATGCTTTTTTTAGGGTCTCGGATGCTTTTTTCAGGAAAAAAATATGCGATCCCTGGTTTAAGCTTATTTTATAACTAATATTATGCTCCATTTTTGACAACAAGAACATTTTTCTAGATTATGTTTAAGCCGAGTTATTATGCTCGGGAAAAGTTAGTGTTCGAGATTCGAGTTGTCTGCGTTTTTTTTCTCGTACTCACTTTTCGTACCACCCGTACTTCGTTGTACGAGTAAGAGTACGGGTACGAGTCCCGAGCACTGGTTTTGTCTGGACTTGCCCCGCTCCTCCCTTACTCGAGTTTTCCCCGTTGCAGTTGTCCTTCCCATGGCACTGTTTGCATTCGTACTCTCCCCGTTTGTCCGTACATTTCTTCTTCATTTCCCTATATTCTTCCGATGAACCTTTGCAATAATTCGGCTCGGCACAGCTTTTACGCACCAGTACACTGTTTTCTGGAACGAATCATGATTTGGCCCAAATCATCAGAATCAGTACATTCCATCGAGGTCATGATAATTCATACACTTGATAATTCGTACACTAACGATTACGGAACGTGATAAATTAGCGTAAACTCATCAAGAAAAAAAATAATGTTCTTAGAATAATATGATAGAGCATTAAATTAACTACAAAATTAGTCTAATCCACTTCTGGCCCTTTTCGAAATAAGTATGGCCAAGATATTCACCTGTATTGGCCAATTTCCGGCCATGTTCTTGGCCATTAATTCGAATTGCTTATAGACTCATTTGTAGCTAATTTAATAGTCTGTCTTATAACGTCTAGATCATGTTTCTAACAATAAGCTGACCTAGTCTATAAGTCAAATATCACTGAAATCGAGTGTGCGGATTATCAGTGACTCCTTCAGACCAATTCAGACCAAAAAAAGGCAAACTTATTGTATAATTTGAGCCAGAACTGTAAATATGGTAATATAATATGGCATGTCAAGTAT